>BTPG01000005.1:139637352-139922352 GCA_036245525.1 Semisulcospira habei | reverse complement strand
CAGATTGCCATGAACTGTTATACTATAGTTTCAATTAGATTGTGTAGTATTGCTCATGTAGGCTTTCATGTTCCTCCTGTCTTCCTCACTTTGACATGCGTAGCTTTTAGCCGAATTGCGTACACCATGGGCTGTGACGCTATTACTAATAGCGTGACGTCACACTGGTATGATTTGCGATACATTTACATCCCTTTGGGTAAAAACAATAACCTGTGACTGATATTTAGCTGGCCTTGCACCTGAGTGTGGTTGGAATATGATTTCTTCAGTCCCACGCTGGTGTTGTCAGCTAATTTCACACAAAATCCTGGTAACTGCGGACATACCTCGAGTATGGTGTAATTTCTGGATGCGGGTGGGTATTTGACTTTGATTATGTCTGTCTGGCCACTGTCGCACACTTTGAGTTGCTCCTATAATTAGAAACTGTGGATTAACCACAATGCTGCTCTTGTGCAGGTGTCTGTCGGGAAGTACTTCTAAATATTTACTCTTGGCAGTGTCCTCATGTCGTTTACATAAAATGAGGCTGCAGCTGAGGAAAAAGTGTGTGAAAAGATTCTGTCAAGACATTTGTTAGAAACGTATTCTTTTCTATTTAGATATATGTGGAAGTTTCATGTTGCTAGTTTCTTGGGGGGGGGGGGGGGTGTTTGTTTTTTCCCTCTACCCAGTGATTAGAACTGGTCAGTTCTCTGTTCTTTCCTCACGTTTCTCTGGATTTGGACACTAACTGGTCAAGCAAAGGTGATCCAGTTCTTGTAGGAGATCAACTGGGAACCTCGTTGTGACACACATGTCAGCGACCCTGTTGATTCCCTGGCATTGGCTCTTTTCAGTCTCGTGGTCTGTGGACAAATATTGAGTACAGCTTTAGAAATACGTTTGACGTTTTAAGTTAATCATAAATATATATAATGTTTATTTTTTTTTAATTTCTCTTTTAGGGATTTCACCATTAGACTACCTGGCCATCGCTGAAGAGTGCAAATTCTGAATAGCAAGCTAGAAGATAAAGACAGACCTGCTGGAGGAGGAGAGCAGATCAAGAATTTGAAAATCTAAATGCATCTTAAGGCTGCAAAGAACTAAAGGTGTGCAGACGCAACCAGCAGAAGAAGAAGTATTTGGAGTGGACTTTGTGAGAAAAAAGGAGAGACAACTAAACAACCTGTTCCAGTTCTACACTGCATTAACATATGTTTGGGTTTTGGCTTTTTTTGTCATTTTTGTTGTCAAATGGTCAATCTTTTAAGCACAAGTATAGTGAAAAAGGGCAGACGTTCAGCACCTACACAGTGAAAAAGGGCAGACTTTCAGCACCTACACTGTAGGTGCTGAAAGTCTGCCCTTTTTCACTATATTTGTGCTTAAAAGATTGACCATTTGGCAACACAAATGACAAAACAGCCAAAAACCAAACATATGTTAACGCAGCTGTAGTACAGCCACATGATAGACTGTTTCTCACTCTTTGCTGATTGAGAAATTTTGAAGACTTCATAATAAAATGAAAATGAGTTTTGAATCTAGTATTCCTATGCTATCAAATGTAAGCGTCACTGTGAATCAGCCATTTATGACCTGAATCATTATTTCTCTGTGTTGTGTTTTGGCATGTGAACCACTCATATTCCAGAATAAAATATAATTTACCAGTTAATAATAGTTTTGATGTTATTTTAGGTAATGCTTAATTCTTTGCTTGTGTTGATGTGGCATTTTATGGGCCTTTTCGTCCGCTTCTCCGATGGCCTAGCTAGCACACCATGGTTTTATTATTGGGACAGATGCGATCTTGGTGCCTTTTGATATTGCTGCTCACCAGGCTTGTGGCATGCCCCTGCAGCTCAGTCGATTAGGCACATGGGTCAAACAGTTTAGCTGCATTGAAATACTAAAGTGATTTCTGAAGCCCAATGACATGAGAACAGTGACCATTGAACCTGAAATACAAATCATACATGCATGGTTATTTATTAATAATCTCTCTCCCCCTCTCTCTTACACACACACACACACACACACACACACACACACACACACACACACACAGAGAGAGAGAGAGAGAGACCGATTCTATTTGTGAGTGAAAGTAATCAGCTCAGCCTGACACTGAACACAGCCAGCAAAAGAGAGCGCTGAGCAGCACTGCCATCCTGCTAGTAGCTACGATGAGACAAGATGGACTAAAATGGCTCGGATAAGTGTGCTATTTTTTTAAGCAACACCAATGACAAAAACACATACCCGGCTCTGCAGGCACTGACAGCTTCTGTGATCTGTGCTCGCCAGGCTGATGCTCATTTTCCACGTACAGTTTGTGTGGATCGGCACCGCGTTCTTGTAGATCTGCGACCGGTCAACACGGATGCAACTTGAACGGAATCACTGCCAGTTGTGTGATAAATACGAATAGCATCAATGAAACTTGACGCAAACTTGCTTTGCCTCGATCTAGAGCCGTTTTTTGACATATATTTGTATCCTGGCATAAATGTAGGCTTGTAGAATTTGCAACGCATTCAGTCGAATCACGCGCGCTATCGTCCGCCATATTGCCCAAGGGACAGGAAAGCTTGTGGCACCCAGCAACAATTGCTAGGGGGCGTGGCGTTTGTGGCGCGTGCTCGGTGAGGTCCATTGTCTTGCTGACTACACAGTCATGCACATAATATGAACTTACCAGGTCTGATAAGCTCTATGACTTTTTGATGATGAAGGCTAGCTGACTGGTTAGCCTAGGATTATTACGCGTTACACATGCACCTAGGTTACATGTGCACTCATCCCTCTGTACCCAAGGTTGCCTGAGAGTGTGTAACTAAGTTGGTATAGCGTATGTATGATAGTATTGTCATTGCGTATGGCTGTGTATGGGGAATGAATGCTAATAAATCTTTGGGTGATTGCTTTTGTCCGGTGCCTAGTATTAGTGTTCCTTATTGCATGCTCTTTTGATTCTGTTCTCTATTTAGTATTGATATTCGATTTGTTGCTTACTCATAGTTTGGCTGGCCGCGCATACAGTATAATAGTTTATTATCTACCTTATGTTTTCTTTTACCTTTATGATTAACACGTTTACATTTTTTTTTTCGTCTGCGTTGATTTGCGCTCTATGACTTGCTGACTTATTTGATTTCGATACTTTGATTTTGGATACTTCACGTGATAACATGCTAAGGTTATGTAAACGTTTATTTGACTTTGACATTTATGATGATATTGCTTGATATTGATAGTTATACTGCTGATATACTGCCATGGTTAACTCCAGACATTCCTAGTTGTTACATATGAGAGTTATGATGATTTATGTTGCGCCATTGTTTTACTTCTTAGGCGCTGTTTCTTCGGTTGCAGCACCTTTAATAAAGACATGTCACTGCGACCCCTCTCTTCGACGTTTGGCCTTGCCTCATTTCTTGCCTGCTTAACGTCCACCCGGTTACAATATTATTTGGATCTTCACTGCACGTGTTAAAAACTTGGTTCGACTATCATTTAATTTCACAAGCGGCTGCCTAAGCATTCACCCAATCAAACAGCTCACATTTGCGACCATTTGCAAGCCGGAAACGAAACTCAGTTCCGGTTTCTTGACCGGGCTAAGCTTGGGGCATGGAAATGGCCGTTGGGGTGTAACACCGTGACTCGGCAATGTTGTCTTGCTTTGGCTACTCTGTACCACTTTTCTATCAGGCGGCCTTCTTTTTTAAATCCATGTAAGGGTAAGCATACGCAACTACTGCATCTCATGTCACGGTGCGTCAGTCGGGGGAACTAGGCTCCTGCTTAGCAAAGGAGGGAAACACTGAGCAGAAAAGTCTCAGTTTCCGAGTCAGTCTTTTTGTGCAGCATTATCATCCGCTTTAACCCATTTAGCTCCAACGCCCTACGGCAGCAGGAGATGGATCGACTATGATAATTCAAGGGCAGTGCCAGATTGGCTTGGCGCCGTCAGGCGCCAAGCTAATCTGGCACTACCCTTAAATTATCATGGTTCATCCTGCCCCCTGCAACTGGTACATGGTCCTTAGGTCTCAGTCACCGCTAAAATTTCAAGTGGGAAAAGGTGGCCGTGGGATTCAATGGGTTAAGAGATACTCAGAACATTTATAACAGGAAATATTGGCAAACTATGAACCCTTTATTGTCGGGACGAGTAGGTCGCTTAACGCGTTAACAGTAAGTGCAGATCTTCAACCCTCACGTGGTTTTCGGGCAGAAATTGATCTGTCTGTCATTAGCGCAAACCAAGACATGAACATAGCCGGTAGTTAATCCGACCTAGGGCGGTGCAGTCACTGCCAGTGCCCACAGCCGGCACGCAGATCATGTTGTCACGTGTTTAGTTCCGGAAATGAAATCAAAGACACCCAGCTGATACAAATTGGGCCGGTCAGCAAGAGACATAGATGCACACCCCCCCCCCCCCCCCCACACGGGGCCCCCACCTCCCACCCCGCGCAACTGTGGGGGCTTAAGATGATCTATATCTCTTGCTTCTAGATCACGTTAACCCATTTTGCCCCAACGCCCTGCAGCAGGAGATGGATTGATCATGATAACTCAAGGGTAGTGCCAGATGAGCTTGGCGCCTAAAGGCGCCAAGCTCACCTAAGGCACTATCCTTGAATTATCATGATCGATCCATCTCCTACAAGTGATACATAGCATATTAGATAGCACCTCCAAAATTTGCGACATGCGGCCGTGGGGTTATGTGGGTTAAATCTTTCTCGGCGGTCTCAGCAGTGAAGGTTAGTTAGTTAGAGCAGGCAACCGACAAGGGCATCATCACACGGCGGTCAGCAGTGAAGGGGTCAGCAGATTCTAATAACTTGACTTGGCTGGCGTCTGGTGTATTGCAAGATACTAGCATTCCAATTCAGTGTCCGAACAATTATCATCCTGGCTACTGCGAGAGTACACTGTCCAAGGGAGGATCGGGGGTGGGGGTGGGTGGGGTGGGGGGGTGGTTCCAGGTGTTCTAGAGCCCCCCCCCCCTCCAGACCCAAAATTCTTTAAAATACTATAAGAAAGTCCCTTTTTTGGTGTGTTTGGACCCCCCCCCCCCCCTCGTCCCTGTTTCATTTTTTTTTTTTTGCTACCCCCCCCCCCCCCCCCGCCCCCTGTTGTTTGGTATTCTGGTGAGAAGTGAGATTCTTGACACACACGCGCCTGGAAGAAGGTCTAGCGTCGGGGAGGACATTTGTGTCAGGTTGTAGGTCCACCCTCCCGCCCCCCCCCCCCGCCCCCCCCCCCCCGAGGTAACTGATCCGCCCCTGTGTCTGCCAAAGGTGTATGCTTCAGTCCTCATGACTACGACAGTCAGTGTTGCTACAGGGTATTCAGTGCTTCCTGCAAATGGATGCGTTGTCCCTTTGATTTATCACTTTGATGATCATTTAGGCCTTCATAGTGCACGGAAGTCGCTGCAATGCAGTTAGCTCAGATCGGCGCTAACTGACGTCATCGTACTTGACTGAGTTTGATCCCTTTCATTGCCAATCGACACAGATCGCGTTCCAGGACTGAATCTTCGTTGCCGGATTTAACTCATCAAGTTCAGCCCGGCGCACGTATTTCCCAAATTTTGGAGGCGGCGTCATCTAACGACTATGCACCTGTTGCATGAGATGGATCGACCATGATAATTCAAGGGCAGTACCAGATTAGCTTGGCGCCGACAGGCGCCAAGCTAATCTGGCACTGCCCTTGAATTATCATGGTCGACCCATCTCCTGCTGTAATGCGTCAGGGCTGAATGGGTTAACGCCGTCGAAGAAACATGGATTCAACTGAAGCGGTGTCAGCAAGAGATCTTCATGAGCCCCCGCATTTGCGGGGGCTCGTGGCAAGCTCTATGTCTCTTGCAGTTGGACTTTTTTCTGCGCCAGTAAAGGGGTTAATGAGTACGTGCTGCGAAAGACAACTATACTGATCAACAAAAGAAACGCGAAGTAGCCCCTTCCCAAATCACATTTAATCCAACATTTGAAAGTCGATTTCGGACAAACCATACAACGGATGTTATCGACATTTTAGGAATGAAATCATGGACACCAGCGTAATCAGTTTGGACGTTTATTCTGTATTTGGTGCAAGCATGGCACAGCACAAAATCAATATGGCGTGTGTGACCCCCATTGGCGTTGATGACAGCTTGGCAGCGTCGGCGCATAGAGTGCATCAGGCGGTTGACAGCTGCCCCGGGGATGATGTTCCAGGCCTGGACAATGGTATTCTCCTGTTCTGCGGCTGTCGTTGGTCTGGGGCGTACAGCGTTGACCTCTCTTTGCAGCTGGTCCCAGAGATGTAAGATGGGATTGAGGTCCAGGCTGAGGGCAGGTCAGGGCATGACTTGGATGTTGTGCTGCTGGAAGAAGTGCTGGGTGATACGTGCAGTGTGTGTACGCGCATTATATTGCTGCAAGATGAAGTTTTTGCGTCCCTGAGAAAATGCAGGACATGTGGGTGTAGTACTTGGTCAATGTAGCGCTGAGCTCTGATGCCATTTCCGCGACCTGGTACGAGTCCACGGAAGAACACAGGTCCTACTGTCTGGTTCGGGGTAATCCCACCCCAAATCATCACGCTTGGCACGCCCGCCCCAGGCATTGTTCTCCAGCACACAGCCATCAGCATAGCGTTCACCCCTTCTCCGCCACAATCTTATACGCCCATCTGCATGGCTGATGCAGTAGCCGCTCTCATCCGTGAACAGGACGTTCTGATCTGCCACTGTCGCCAGGTCTAGTCGATGTGAGCCTGTGACCACTGTAGGCGTGCTCGGCGATGACGGTCAGTAAGAACGCAGATCCACGGGCTGGACGGCGGTTGTGCAGATTATGCTCCTCTCGCCGTCGTCGTACTGTCTGGCCACTGATGGGTGCCTGGTGGTTGCCGATAACTTCTCTTGCTGTTTTCCCGGCCGGCTGAAAGCGCTTTCGCACGTGAGCCGGCGGTCTTGCCGTGGAGTTGTCACACGTGGTCGTCCGCTTCGGGGAGCGTCAGCAGAAGACCCGTTGGCATGATAACGTTGCTGCAGCCTGTAGATGGTCAAAATGTGACATCTAAAGGCCACTGCCACAGCTTGTGGATCTTCTCCGGCTTCCAAACGCCCAATAGCTCGTCATCTCGTTGGGGAGCACTAAGTCTTGGCATGGTTGATGTGGCAACGGCAAAAGTGACAGAAGGCGTAACACTGCTGAATTGTTTTATTACCTTGCATTGCTGAACACAGCCTGATGACCCATCATCACTCTGTAGTGTATGCACGTGCGTGGAAAGCATACGCCGTGCGTCCTAACCAATACGGGTGCCTCGTGCACAGGGAGGATAACACGGTTACTAGAGTACGGTGACTGCGTGCGTACATGTTGTTGCTCGTACACTGCAGGGCCGGATCCAGGGGGGGGGAGGAGCCGGGGGACCATGCCCCCCCTTCCCCCATAAAAACTACAACATAAAACTTTGATACACTGAAGGATGATCTTTGCTCACCTTGGTGAAAAAAATAAAATAAAGCCATACTCAAAATAGTCAAAACTCTGCTTTAGCTGTCTGTTTCAGGGGGTTAATTTCTCCCAAAAAATTTTGGGCCCCCCCCAAACATGTAAGTGATCCGGCCCTGCACTGGCTATCAAAAATTGTGTAACTTGTATTTTCGTGGATTTATCATACAAATACAACATAGTACACTCGAATTTCGCGTTTCTTTTGTTGATCAGTATAGTTTTAGATTACCAGGCGCTCGGTGCTTGAACTGAAGAGTTTTCTTGATTCTGTTTTCATGGCTTGCCAGATGTAGGCAAAACTCTAGTAATGCCTTCTGCGCTGTCTGTCTTAACTCATTCAGCCCGACGCACGCATTTTCCAAATTTAGGAGGCGTCACCTAACGAATTTGCATCCGTTGTAGATGGATCGACCATGATAATTCAAAGGTAGTGCCAGATTAGCTTGGCGCCGACAATCTGGCACTACCCTTGAATTATCATGGTCGACCCATCTCCTGATGTAGTGCGTCAGGGCTGAATGAGTTAATTTTGTGATCATGCACTAATTATATATTAACTGATGACTGATAATGCATGTACAATCACAGGCACAGGATTATCTTTGCGTAATCGGTCGACCACCCCCATAACACTTCTACTGAGTAGAAATCAATAGCACCAATGTGTTCCTCTTCCCCGTCTTACTACTGTGATACGAGTGATCGATTACGCAAGGATCATCCCATGGTCCCCGGGCTTTACCCGTGTTATACAGGAACATCCCATGCCTGTGCCGGTGTAAAATCGTCATGGCATACACGCCACGTATTATTCAGTTCTAACTCAGACTCAGAAAAACCTAATCATTTTGATTCGATGGAATGTGAGCTCGCGCTCTTTTCGGTTTTTGTCCAGTTTTTCCAGCAGAGCGGTTTGTTTATAACTGCTGTCATCGCGTCTACTACAATGGCGGAAGGCAGTCACTGAATCAGCTCGCGCAGCTTCTTGTATGTAAGGACCAGCATAATGATAGAGGCAGGCAAGAGTCAGGATTCTCATTAGCTTTCGTATCTACGGGCGTCATGAGGATCTATGTTTATTCCAGACAGGAGGTGTTTATCATTGAGTGTATCTAATTCAGTGTGATAGTGGTCCTTTCTACAGATGAGAAAAGGCATAGATCCTCAAATGTCCGCCACGCAAGTTACAGGACCGTGACCCATGAGAATCTGTGCCTAATTTTTGCTTTTTCAGTTCACACAATTTTAATTTCCAGGCTGAGTGGGGGAAAGGGAGCGAGATGGGCAATTGTGTTTTGCAGTGAGTTTCAGACGTTTCTTTTGTTTTTTAGTAACCGTACATCAATGACCATATTATAAATGAACACACTTTCCCCCCCTATTTTGTTCTGGCACAGACAGAGTCGGGTTCACTACGGAATATACTTGTATCTGCTGAGGCACATATACGGGCAGAAATTTAAAAGCCAGGTTACAAATTAAAAATTAAATATATACTAAAATGGTCTTGGATAGGGCTATTATTTGGTTGAGGGGTGGGGACAGTACAAGGCTTTAGCCTGCCTTGAAGGCCGCTTTCATCGGAACTGCCGTCAGATGGTATGGCAGAAGGTTCTCTGTTCCGTCTGATGTGCACAGAGACAAATGAACCTATCAAGAAACATTCATTCCACCGTTACCGCATACTTTCACGAGGATAATATATTCTTGTTTTTACATCAGACGGATACTATTCACTGCCTAGCAGTGTTCGCCCATAACCAAAGACACTGAAAACTCCCCAAGACTGAGGCATAGATCTTCATGAGTTCCGCACAGAGTGCGGGGGCTTGTATCTTGGCTTGACTTCGCGAACGAAGATTTTATAGGAGTTGCCCACGACGTCTGCAGGCTTGTTCGTGGCTGCGGAGGCCAATCCGAGACAGGCAGGTTCGACCGCAGTGGCTGCAGGGGAAGGTATAGACAGGGTTCTGAGCTGCGGCATCTCTGTTTTTTCTCCTGAGCCGCTTGTCCTTAAGGCTAGCTCTGTGAGAGTCCTCAAAGGAGACAGCTGCCTTGTAAATGGTGGAGCGCCAGGTGTCACGGTCCGCAGCAAGCGAAGACCACTGGTGGTGGTCGATTCGGCAGGCACTAAGTGACTTCTTGAGACAGTCTTTGTATCTCTTCTTTGGTGCCCCTCTGTCACGGTGTCCAGTAGCAAGCTCGCCGAACAGGGTGATCTTTGGTAGGCGATGATCCTCCATCCTGGAGACATGCCCCGCCCAGCGGAGCTGTGTCCGCAGCAGCAAAGCCTCGATGCTCACAGTTTCAGCCTGTTCAAGGACCTCGACGTTGGTGACATAGTCACTCCAGTGAATGCCCAGGATGGTACGCAGGCAGCGCTGGTGGAAGCGTTCGAGGAGTCGTAGTTGGCTGCGGTAGAGGGCCCAGGACTCGGAACCATACAGCAGGGTGGTGAGGACCACAGCTCTGTACACGCTGATCTTGGTGCCTGTTTTCAGCTGTTGATTGTGCCACACCCGCTTGAAAAGTCGCCCGAAAGCGCTGTTCGCTTTTGCCAGCCTGCTGTCAAGCTCCTTGTCCAGCTTGGCGTCCGACGTGATAATGCAGCCAAGGTAAGTAAACTGGTGCACTGACTTTAGTTCAGACTCGCCAATGGTGATGTGAGGAGGGCGATACACTGTCTTGGGTGCCGGCTGATGGAGGACCTCTGTCTTTTTCAGACTGACCTCGAGTCCAAAGAGCTGGGCAGCATCTGCGAAGCAAGACGTGATGCGCTGCAGGGCTCTCTCTGTGTGTGCAACGAGGGCAGCATCATCAGCAAAAAGCAGCTCACGAATCAGTTGGTCTAGGGTTTTCGTGTGGGCCTGCAGTCGTCTGAGGTTGAACAGGCTGCCATCGAGACGATACCTGATGTACACTGCATCGTCATCATCGAGGTCCACTGTAGCCTGCTTCAACATCATGCTAAAAAAGATGGTGAAGAGGGTCGGTGCCAACACGCAGCCCTGCTTTACGCCGTTGAGAATAGGGAATGGTTCTGAGAGGTCATTGTTGAGTCTGACCTGGCCTTGCTGGTCCTCGTGTAGCTGGACAATCATGTTGAGGAACTTTGGGGGACAGCCAAGTCGCTCCAGGATCTGCCACATGCCTTGCCTGCTCACAGTGTCGAACGCTTTTGTTAGGTCGACAAATGTTACGTACAGCCCTTTGTTCTGCTCGCGGCACTTCTCCTGTAGCTGTCTCAGCACAAAGACCATGTCGGTGGTGCTCCTGTTTGCTCTGAAGCCACACTGGCCCTCTGGGAGTTGGTCTTCAGCGATGGCTGGTACCAGCCGATTCAGGAGCAGCCTTGCAAGGATTTTCCCAGCAATGGACAGCAGGGTAATTCCCCGATAGTTGGAACAGTCAGACTTCTCGCCTTTGTTCTTGTACAGGGTGATAACGACTGCATCACGGAGATCTTTTGGTAGTGTTCCTTCCTCCCAGCAGCAGAGAAAGAGGTCATGGAGCTTGTTGTGCAGTGCTGTGCCTCCATGTTTCCAGATCTCTGGCGGTATTCCATCAATGCCTGCTGCTTTGCCACTCTTGAGCTGGTGGATGGCTGTGAGGGTCTCTTCAGCGGTGGGCGGTTCGTCCAATTCAACCTTTACTGGGAGGTGTGGGATTTGTAGGACGACTGCTTCTTGAACAGTGCGCTCAGCGCTGAAGAGGCTCTTAAAGTATTCCGACCAGCGGTTCAAAATGGAGGTATTATCTGTGAGGAGTGCCTGGCCATTCGCGCTTCGCAGGGGACTTTGTACCAGATGCCTGGGGCCATACACTGCTTTCAGTGCTTCGTAGAAGCCCCTGTAGTCACCATTGTCAGCACAAAGCTGGGTCCTCTGTGCAAGTCTGGTCCACCACTCATTCTGGAGATCTCTGAGCTTGCGCTGGAGACTGCTGCAGACGAGGCGGAAGGCAGAATTCTTCACAGGGCAGGAAGGCTGGGCTAGGTGGGCCTGATGGGCGGCTCTTTTTTTTGCTAGGTGTTCCTGGATCTCTACATCGTTTTCGTCAAACCAGTCTTTGTTCTTCTTTCTGGTGAAACCCAAGACTTCTGCAGAGGATTTTGCAATAGCAGTTTTCAGTTGTTCCCAAAGTGTTTCAGGGGAGGAGTCTACTGGGTCCGCTGTGTCTTTGAGCCTGCGCTGTAAATCTGTCTGAAAGGCAGCTTTCACATCGTCACGCTGAAGGCTGGCAACATCAAGCTTTTTCTTGGGGGGCTCCCATTTCTTGGGTTTTGGCTTGAAGTGGAGCCTGAGTTTGCAGCGGACAAGGCGGTGGTCAGTGTGGCACTCTGCGCTGGGCATCACTCTGGTGAGGAGGACGTCACTGCGGTCCCTCTGACGCACTAGGACATAGTCGATAAGGTGCCAGTGTTTGGAGCGAGGATGCATCCAGGTGGTCTTTCGACTGTCCTTTTGCTGAAAAGTAGTGTTGGTGATGACCAGTTGCTGCTCCGCACAGAACTCCAACAGTAGGCGGCCATTGTCATTGGGGGCTTGTACTGTGAAACCAAATGTACTGTATGTATCTTGGTGGCTAGTGTTGCCTCTGTGCTGCTATATTTACGCAGCCGGGATAAAATCGCGACCACCGAGCCCAAAACAAAACACCCATGGCTGTCAACACGTGCGATTCGACGACCGTCCCGGCACTGCGGTGTAGAATAACCGTAGAATAGCGCGATGCTCATGCCTCCCTTTAGGTTCACACGGCAGTGCAAACTCGAGTTTGGAGACTAACTGTATTATATCAACGTTGTGGCGGATCTTATGGCCTTTCTGGATGTTGATATCCCAGGCTTATAGCCTCAACTTCAGTAATCAGTTCCGGTTGCCGCAACTTATTAAATCAAAACTTCGACGCCGGTTACGTCAGCCTGAGTGATGTTGTTAGGTCACCATACATTGCCGCATATCACCATACATTGCCGCATATCACATGCTTATGTTCTTCTTTATTCCGGCCGCTTTATCAACGTCAAAAGCTTCATGGAATTTAAAGACAATGGCCGCCTAAATGTTATTTGTTTAGAACAGTACACTTTTTCAGTGTAACAACGAAATAAATCGCACAATTCCGGCCATTCATGAAAACTGTATACATTTGTCTTTCTATGATGTGGTTGGCACTGATTAAACTGTTCAACCGCTAGGAAGTCGGCAACATTAAAAAACAAACAAAAACAAACAAGAACAACAAAAAACAACACACCAATAAATGCTACAGATAACATTTGAAAAGTAATGTACAAAGACGAATAGTATTAAGGCAGCGGCCGCGTTACCATGAGTGACCTAGTAAAACCCACGACAAATACATGTAAAAGTGTACATTCCAGAGAGATCAGAGAGGCTACTACACCGCCTAAAGGCGTACATCGCAAGAGACATAGATCCTCATGAGCCCCCGCACCGAGGATGCGGGGGCTCATGAGGATCTATGCCTCTTGCTGCTCCCATTTGTGCATAGCCTGTGGACACTTGAATCGCTGGCTTCGAAAATGCGGACGAGTAGGTCACGGGGAGTTTGCTCGGGTTCAAGGAAAGGCTGGTTGTACATGTCAAAATGTGTCAGTGCATGTTTGTGTGACGGAACGGATAACACTGGTTACCTCCCTCCATGCGCAGCGGGGGGAAGGAGGCAACCAATGAGAGAATGAGCGATCTTACCTCGCCGGGGCATCTGGGATGGAAACAAAGGCAAGCTGGAATGCCGAACATGTGTCATGTGCATGTGAGTCACTACGGTAGTCAGTCCCCGGCCCCTCAGGAGTACATATACAAGAGAATTTCTGCGTGAGGTTCTTCGCTGAGTTCTGAGGTCATAGTCGGGCCGACGTCGGCCATCTGGCATGGTGCTTACTAGGCGTCTTCTTCGTCTTGAAAATCAAAACAAAGAAGATGAAACACGCTTTGAAAGGATAAGTACAACACATTTAATTAAATTTTCGAATGAAATTTTTTTTTAGTTGTGTGCCCAACGGGCAAGAGTCCAATGCAATACTTATATTTCAGATGAGAAGTGTGACGTGAATATTATGCACGAAGAACTGAAACCGTGTTGTTATGATTTTCATTTGAGCCGCCTGTTTGGTCTCGATTTTGTCTCCTTCATCCGGGGCTAAATGAGTTAAAACACTCACTAAAAAAAAAAACCCACTCTATTTTTTCTACCGCACCATCGTTTGGAGTGGAAACTTCAGTAGGATAAGATTTGTTGTACCGTGCTGTTTTGACAAAAAGTTTCGAAACTCTTACTTGTAACTTTTACTCTAGTCATGGCACTAATGGTGTTGTTTGAAGATGTTCTGTTTCATATGGAAAAGATTCATTACTCATTAGCCAAGAAATGTACCCAAGTAATGTGGGTGTAGGATGTAGGCCTACATATCATTAATGTACAGTTGTAGATTCTGCACACTGATCACCTGTAGGCCTACAATAAACCTCGGGACATAACGAAACTCCAGGCTGCCGAGGACACGATTTTGTTATATAATTTTATATCCAAAGTTTGTTCAGTATTAACTCATTCTACCCCAGACACACCACAACAAGATATGGATCGACCATGATAGTTCAAGGGTGATGCCAGAATAGCCTTGGCGCCTATGGGCGCCAAGCTATTCTGGCAACACCCTTGAACTATCATGGTCGATCTGTGTCCTGCACTGCACTGCAGTCTTCAGAGGGCAACGGCAAAATGTAACTCACAAACCAGATAGGTGAGGCTAGCGCTGGCAGAATTGTCAGTACTCAAACCAAGGGGAATCACAGCGCTGGACAGACAACAGTTAGATCCCCTGCCCCCGCCTATCAGGCACCCAATCGCCAGCCCACAGAGAAATACGCAGGTATAGAATAAGACAATCATTTCCATTCCTAATTTAGGAATGGAAATGATTGTCTTATTCTATACCTGCGTATTTCTCTGTGGGATGATTGTCTTATTCTATACCTGCGTATTTCTCTGTGGGCTGGCGATTGGGTGCCTGATAGGCGGGGGCAGGGGATCTAACTGTTGTCTGTCCAGCGCTGTGATTCCCCTTGGTTTGAGTACTGGCAAAATGTAAGGCTTTCGGTGTTGGGGTAGAATGAGTTAATTAATGAAGTAATTTACAGTCGACTCCGCTCACAAAAGTGTAGTCGTTGGACTCACTATCAATGAGCCGGATATACTGATCATCACTTGGCAGTTCTGGACGACGCTTCCCTTTGTAACATATTTCGCAGATATAACTTGACAACGAAACAGTTTGGATCCTCGGGCACCGTGTTATACTAAATCCGAAGTTTACTGCACAGTCGACTTTGCTTATAGAACAAGAAACTGATCGGATGCTTTTTCAGAGGTCCGAACAGCACATTTTGTATGCAAATTATTTCGCTTACAACCAACTTCTGATGAACTAAACAACAAAAACGTGTGGGTCAACAGGCGCTTTGTTGTGTCCGAAGTTTACCGTGTACCGTAGAAAGAGTGTAATCGTCCGGGACCTCAATCAGGAAAAAGGTGTTGCTATATCCGAATGTTATTACCCAGTGATCAAAGGTCTTCAGGGCCCACAACGGCCCGCGCGGGTGTGCGCGGGCCCGCTGCGGCCGTCGCCGGTGGGGCTGACGGAAGACGTAGTGCTACATGGATATATCCAACCTTGCCATAGGCATAGTTCTGCCGAAACAGTCCTCGTCAAGCGGGGTTCTGGGCGTGCGTCTGAAACTCTTGTTTGTAATGAACTTTCCATTCCAATTCCAATGTTTAACTGACTCATTCAACGCTCCCCGCATCAGTAGCAGCTATTGACGCGTGGTGCCTTCCGTGACTGCTACTGAAACGTGCTGACGATACCGTTCGGCGGGGAAAATGGACGTCAAGGGGTTAACCCCTTCACTGCTGAGAAAAAAGTGAACGCGACCCAACTGCAAGAGCCATAGATCCTCATGAGCCCCCGCGACTGCGGGGGCTCATGAGGATCTATGCCTCTTGCTGGGACCAGTTTGTATCGATCATGTTTCTTGTACGGTATTGGCTTTTGGTCGTTGAATAAACAAAAACAAACAAGTACGTACAGTTTACGGAGTTCATACATATGGCAGGAAAGGGGTTAAACCCATGTTGCAACACTATGAGGCCGATTGTTTGACTCGTGGACTCTGACACACGCTGATGACGGGTTTCCTGGCGCCGTAGTCAGAAAGGTCATTGTCATACTGTCGCTGGGCGCTGAACGCTGCCGGACAAACAACGCGCATTATTGTTCTTGTAGCCGCGGGAAAAACCCGATGCTGACCTGCCCTGACCCCTTCACTGTCGTTTACGCCCGTCGCATAGTCACGCAATCAGTGAGGGTGAACGTCCGACATGGTAGTCAGACTGCCCTGCAGATCAACTTGAAACCGGCATAGGGGCCTGGCGATGGTGACTATATGCAAATCCGCTGCGCCACCGCGAGTGCGCACCGCCCCGTCACAGGCTCAATTCAGAATACCGGGGAGGAAACGAAAGGCACACAAAGCGGCGAAGCACTGTGATTCCAGAGCAGTTTTCAACCCTCAAAGCAACCATCCGCCTAGAACCTCGAACTGAACAAACTCGTAGGTATTTTGCCACAAATCTATACCAACCTTGTCCTCCGATCAAAACTGATAGTTTAGTATCAAGGCATCACTGATTCATAGCAGATGTCGAGTAGTAGGGTTTTAGATGTGGCTGGAAATACGCCCCATGCTCATTTTTCATTGGTTTATGTAAATTAGAATATCCAATGAAATTAAATTGATTGATTGATTGTACATTGCTTAACGTCCCAACAGCAACAAGGCTTTCTCAGGACGTGCCTGCACTGCTTGTGAAAAAAACAACTAACAGAACATTGAATGTATGTCGCCAGCCGGTCAATACATTAAATAAACCTAACACATGGGGCCTAAATAAGCTAAGACCATTAGCACACACATCCAATATCAAGAGCTACAGGCAGTGCAGACAGTAGGGAGAGTTTTAAAAAGGCAAATACAACAAGAGTGCATATTACTGTTGACATGAACTTGTGACCTGCACACAGCAGTTGCTTTAGGCATATGGTACGGTCTACTTTCATGGAGTCTGGTTTAAACACTGCTCAGTTGTCACTGAATATCTTTTCGAGTAATTCTCTTCTACTTTAGAGTAAACAGGGCAGAAAACAATGCCGGATGCACTGCAGTGCATAGTGGCCTCTTTCACGGCACTCTACTAAAGGGTTTAACGTTCAACTCTAGATGTTGAGAAAGAGGTCCGGGATACTTCCGGCCTCAGCTAGAGTTGAATTTCGCGGGTGTGCTTCGTTTCCTCCCTTGTATTCTGAATTGAGCCTGTGGCGGGTGGTGCGCAAACGCGGTGGCGCAGCGGATTGCATTTAGTCACCATCGTCAGGCCCCTATGCTTGAACTGAACGGCCGCGGGCAAATATTGAGAGATTGCCGTGGGACTCGAAGAACATCAGCAGAGACTTCCAGCTGCAAGAGGCAAAGAACCTCATAATGTTCTTTGCCTCTTGCTGCTCACATTTAGCCTGGATCTGTGTTCCATGGATGGACTGGGTTCTTTGGTGCGGACCGATTTGCCTTTGTGGAAAGACATCATTGCGGGCTGTGTTCGCTGGCATGTTTAAGGGGTTAATAATGTCGGCAGTCGGTAAGTTCTGTGCTTCATCAGTGGTCAGTCGCAATTGATCGGGCTATCGTGCTCAATCGTGTTATTCAACTCGTTGCCCCCTCCCTGTACGGGGCCTCCCCCCCCCCCCCCCATACCCCCGGCCTCCACCCCGGCAAGGGGTGGGGCTGTAGTTTGTAGGTTTAACATTCTTCAAGTTCAATGCAGCCTTTTGGCAAGATTTCAAACACCGTCGTAAACAGGATAATTTCCTTCACGGCTAGGATGCAAATGGGTCTATGTCCGCGGCCAGCCGGCACTAGAGGCACACATTTTAATGACTAGCCCCTCATACAGCTAGCCTGCAAGAGTTCACCAGAGTTTGTGCCTCATGGACGTCAGCCTGGGAGCGCGACGACCCTGCGGGGGAAGAAAAAATGAAGTTTGGCCTTTGAGTTAGAGTGTGAAGCAATGTTTAGCCTGTGTGTGTGTGTGTGTGTGTATGTGTGTGTGTGTGTTTGTGTGTGTGTGTGTGTGTGTGTGTGTGTGCGTGCGAGAGAGAGAGAGAGAGAGAGAGAGAGAGAGAGAGAGAGAGAGAGAGAGAGAGAGAGAGAGAGAGAGAGAGAGACAGACAGACAGACAGACAGACAGACAGAGAGAGAGAGAGAGAGAGAAAGAGAGAGAGATCAGTGATCCTCTGGCCGGCTGACGTCTAGCGCTTTTTTGTCGCGATGATTAATTTTTTTGGCATCCTGTCTCGGAAGACAATGGAGTATATGCGCTTGCTGGGGCAGTCACTGGAGTGACCTCTCCAGGGCGCAAGCCTGGGCAAAGTGTATGGAGATCATGGGGTGCCCAGTCGTCAAGATCCCCCTCTCGGCCTCGCTGATGTATCCAAAGGAATGCAAAGCAGTACGTTTGGCACCAGTTTGGCTGCAGGAGCTGCCAGAACAGTGCGTGAATACAGGCAACTGTCTGCCTTCGGGGCTCCACTCCTGATTTGAAGGGTTTACTCCCCCACATTTGGCCGTTGGATCCAACCTGATCTCCTCCGTCCTCTAGCCGTTGGCTGTCAGAAACAGCTCCTCCGCCTAGTGGTGCAATGTGAACACCACCCCCTCACGTGGTTTAGCCCACCAGCTGAGGTGGTTTGCCAGGGTGTGGCGCTTGGAGCCAACACGAGAGAGATTAAGGAGATGGATGAGGACCAATGATGCCCGTCCGTCCTATGTAGGACGCAGCTGCCGAACAGCAATGGTGCTACCTCTATCCAGAGCCCCCCTACACCCCCGTAAAGCCGCGAATCCGGAGTGCGACACATCTCGAAAGTGTTAATCAAAGAAGATTACAGAAACACAATCTGCGTCAGCTGGCACTGAACGGATTAACCTCCAAATCAATGATGCTGTAAGCGCTATACAAAATAAACAATCAGGAACAAAACAGACTGATTACCTAAAAAATACATCGGAAACTCAAGAATCATCGCGACAAAAAGCGCTACCGATAGCCGACAGCTAAATTATGCTCCAAAATATTGAAAGCAATTTTTTTATTGAAAGAAAAATGTTAACAGACAAAGGGTACAAAATCAAATCTTCTGGAAATTTAGTTCACCAGAAAACATGACACAAAAACTCTGCACGTACCTAAAATCTAAAACTCTAAATGCGCTGCAATTTGCAAGTACTTCATAAACGTAAAGCAAAAAAGTGGATATCAATTTAGCACACAAGTGCTGTAAAACTAAGTCAGTTGATTTCACGAACGCACACACACATACACACACACACACACACACACACACACACACACACACACACACACACACACACACACACACACACACACACACAATCAGGCCGCAAACATGAGCGGAGCGGGATTCAAGGTTAGACGAGACAATATAAAACCACTGTACATTTTTGATAACAAAATATAGCCTCCACGGTGATATTGGGAATGACTGACATGGCAATGACTGTCCTCAAAATGATTGACCTTACAATGTGTGATAGTCAGATAATAGGAATATTTAGGATTTGTGGTATTCGGGGAAAGGGGAGACAAGTAAGGGTCAGTAGATGGGGAAAGTTTTTTTTTTCCCCCAAAACTAACCAAATTTACAACTGTTTTGATGTTGAGGGAGATACATGTATACACGTATAAACGTCAATCCGGATGCCTTTCTGTCCTCATTTAGCAAAACTGAGCCAATAATGTCCAATATTGGCAAAGCGAGATTTTTAATAAAATACATTGAAAATCTCACTTTTCGCAAAAAAAAAATTGGACTTGCTGTGTTTTGTGTGTGCTAAATCAGAGCAGTCGTGTTCCCTGAATCAACGCGGCAGTAAGGTTCAGTTCCTCACCTCATTAACCCTTTCACTGCCAATGGACCCAGATTGAGGTTTTGAAATCATAAATTCAACGTCTAAATTCACGGAAGACCAAAAGAAAACACACCAACAAACATGTATACAACATTGATTCAACTGCGGGGGCTCATGAGGATCTATACCTCTTGCAGTTGGGTGGTGTTTCACATTTTATCGGCACTGAAGGGGTTAAACGATGACACACTACTGCAGGAGGCACATGATAGTTCGAGAGGGGTAGTGACGAAGTATCATGTCACTACCCTTGAACTAACATGGTCCAGAGATTCTTGTTCGTGCATCAAGATAAACACAGCCGTTGAGCTGTTGGGGTCAGGGTCAGTCGATCGGCCTCCAATCAGGGAGTAAGCAGTGAAAGCAGTGTACCCTATAACCTTTAACCTATCACCTTTACACTACAGTCACATCAATAGATCTCAGTTTCCATTAACACATTGAGCACTAGCTAGGATCGGCATTCCTCAAACTTTAGGAGTCGCCCTCAGAAGAGTCACTAATTATGATGACCGAGGTTGATCGACTGTGGAATTTCAAAGGTGGTGCCGGAACTGATGCGCCAAGCTATTCCGGCACCACCCTTGAACTATCATGGTCGATCCGTGTCTTGTTGCTCAGTGCCAGGGGCCGGATGCTTGACAACCCTCTAACTCTTAAAACACTGTTAAAAGTGAAAATTTACAAACGTTTTGTAAAAATCGTGTTTAGCGCACTATGCACGACAGACTTCTAAATTGTAAAACAGTTTTAAAAGTGAAAATTAAAAATCGTTTTAAAAAATCGTGCTTAGCGCGCTTAGATGCGATGCACGGAACGTTTAACACTGTTTTAGCTACGATTTTCGCTTGTAACTTTAGAAGTGCTCGGAGCTATTCCGTAAACGCGCTAAAACGCTTTTAAAACTGAATGGACGCTGAATGGGCGCCATTTTGAATCAGCCGCTTCATTGAATTCGACAACATCAGCGAAGAAAAGAGAGATCGCTGCATCCTATGACAAAAATATAACGACGAACAACATCGCATCGGTATCAGCGTTTGAGATTTGATGAGCCTAGGGCTGAAAGTTTTGGGAAGTGAAATATTGTCAAAGAGATCGGCGGAGCCTGGTCAGCCGGCGTAACACAACATGACTTTGTATATAATTATAATAAGCTCGATTACCATCACCTCCACCCCAACTACCCAGACCCTACAGCCAGCGATGGTTCCTCCGGCCACCACCACCCCCGCCACCACCCATACAACACCTTTTAGAGTGGCTGGCACTCCAACGCCCCCCAGCCTGGCACTAAGCAACGGTTCGCCGGCCACACCACCCGCCTCCTCCACCACCACCAACCCGGCCCCGGCAAAACCACCAGCCACTGCGCGACGGAGCGACAGACAGACAGGCAGACTGATACCCTCCCCCCACCTCCCCTGGCCCCCCCCCCCCCCCCCTGGACGAAATCAGCGAGAGCTGGAAGTCCGTGTCCTTCAAAATTAGCACTAGCATTACCATCAATGACAAAATAGCGCAGTCGGTAAGGCTCGCGGTCAAAAATGTCACTTTTGAAACCAAGTCTGGCGTGGTTCGAGCCACAGCCTTTCCGTTTTCTTGTTGGTGTTTTTTTGGGTTATTGTGCTGCACGTATTTAATTATTTCCATATTCCTCTAGCAGGACTGCTTCCTCTGCCGCGGATTTTTTTATATATATATATTTTAAAATATATGTATATTTTTTGGTTTGGTGTGTGCAAATAGTCTCCGCCGGACTTGGAGCAGCCATCTTGGCCGGAATGGAACTGACGTCGTTTGACGCAATAAAGTTAATTGACGTCAATCTTAGGTGTTAGTTCTGTGTCTTACGAACTTTCAGTTCGTCAGCTATTGTTTCACGTAATACCTTCAGTTGCATCCTCATTATCAGAGAAAAATAAGTTGCAAATTGTGTACTTGTTTCTGTATTATTCTGAACAGTCCCAAATATTAATAAATTGTGGTTTAATTCTCTTTGCTAATGGTGTTTCTTTTTTCATTGGGATTTTCTCTCCATACTAGTGATTATAAATCTTCACTGCGAATGAACTATTCAAAGAACCCCCTATCAGTCTATTTATATATCGGTGACGTAGTGCGTAGACATTTTTAGCTAAAACGGTGTTAACTTTTTTTTTAGAAACGTGTCGTGCATCAGGTTTAAAAATGTTTTGAAACCTCTGTTAACTAAAACGATTTTAACTTTAAAATGCTTTTAATTAAGAAGGCTGTTAAGCATCCGGCCCCAGGGCTCAATGCGTTATGGACACATTGTATTTTCTGTCGACGAGCCCATCCTCTAGAACCTGGGCAGAAGGACGCTGTCGATGCTGTGAACGATGCCGTTGGTGGCGATGTTGTCGCAGGTCGCGATGGCGACGTCATTGACGGTGGGGACGTCATTGCGGTCACGTGACAAAAGAAGTGAGTCAAAGTTGAGGGCGGTGCTACGCTGCTGGCGCCACCAGGGATTGGAGAAAATGCCGGCACAGCACAGGTTGTCTGGAGAAGATAAGAAGGCATAATCAATTTGTTATATTATGCTTAACCCATCTAACCCCGGGGCCCTGCACCAGGAGATGGATTGATCATGATGATTCAAGGAAATCAAGTGCCCGATGAGCACTACCCTTGAATTATCACTATGATCAATCCATCTCCTACAACTGGTACATAGACGTTAGACAACGCCTCCGAAAGTTTAGTTTGGAAATGCGGTTAGTGGGGGGGGGGGGGGCGGGGGCGGGGGCGGGGGGGGGGGGAGGCGGGTGGAGGGGGGGGGGGTTAGTGGAGCGAGGAGAGGGGGTGTTGAGGCAGAGAGGAAAAGGGGGGGGGGGGGGGCCGGGATGGTTAAATTAAGTCATCGGGTAAGCGTCTCAGTGCAAACTTGCTTTTCTAGAATTAAGACGCATCAGTTCTATTCGTCATTACCTCACTACTGAAGCTACCACCAAACTGGTCGTCTCTTTAGTCTTGTCTCGCATTGATTACTGCAATGCCCTCTTAGCTGGCCTCCCTCAGTTTATCATTCAGAACCGAATTGCAGCGAGTTCAGAATTGTGCTGCACGTCTCATCGTCCGCGCCTCACAGCATCAGCCGGCCATCACTCCTATTCTGAGACAACTTCATTGGCTGCCAGTCAAACAACGAGTCTCGTACAAAATCGCCTGTCTGTGCTACAAAACTATTAACTATTCTACCCCTACCTATCTCGCTGATCTTCTTCAACTATACCGGCATTCCCTCCCGCTCCCTCCGTTCAAGTAGTGACACGCGCCTTCTCAGAGTCCCGCTCTTCAAATACAAAACCAGAGGTGACCGTTGTTTTGCGTGCGCACGTTGGACCTGTTGTCTGGAACTCTCTACCTATAGACATTAGACATTCTTCCTCATTCACTGCTTTAAATCTGCCCCTAAAGACCCACCTGTTTGATACCCCAATGTAGCTCAGTTCTTTGTTATTATGTACCTGTGTGTGTGTGTGTGTGTGTGTGTGTGTGTGTGTGTGTGTGCGTGCGTGCGTGCGTGCGTGCGTGTGTGCGTGTGTGTGTGTGTGTGTGTGTGTGTGTGGCAGTGTGTGTGTGTGTGTGTGTGTGTGTGGGTATTGCAGAATCCGTTGTTTCTCTGGTTTTATGACCCCCTCCACTCCCACTCTTTATTTGTAAAGCGCTTAGAGCTAATTTAAGGATAAGCGCTATATAAGTAGCCATTATTATTATTATTATTATTATTATTATTATTATCAATAAAGTATGCGAAGCCGGCAAATGGATACTTAACTCGGCGCGTAAGAAACGTAGCATGACACTGCGGCCTGTGGTCACAGGCCGTTGTGTGTCTTTTTCCTTCACCGAGTCATTATGTGCCAGAGGTGTGGCCGTTTAAAGGCCCACCGTACCGCCATAACTGTTCAAAGATACACTTCTGTAACAGATGGTTACGAAACGCTACATACAGGACTAGTTACTAGTACGGTTCATCATGTTTAGACACAGGACAATCCAGTTCAGCACACGCCGTCTTCATATCAAGTAACCTGACCGAATGACTCCATTCCGTTGAACAAATACAACGTTATCAGTGCGAGAAACAGCTAAAAATAGACTAACACGCTAAGTGCTTACTTACTTACTTACGCCTGTCACCCCTACCCGGGTATAGGCCGTCGACGAGAGACCTCCAGCAACTCCTGTCCTGTGCTTCTCCTTCGATTCTACTCCAGGTGGTTCCCAGTCTCTTGATGTCTGCTTGGAGGTCTCGACGCCAGGAGTTTCTCGGCCTACCTCTTTTCCTCTTTCCCTGGGGGTTCCATGACAATGCCTGCCTAGTGATACTGGAAGCTGGCTTTCTCAGACTGTGACCGATCTATCCCCATCTTCTTCGCCCAATTTCATTCTCTGCTGTTATCTGCTCTGTTCTCTCCCAGAGTCTGACGTTGCTGATCTTCTCTGGCCAGTGGATTTTCGAAATTCTTCTAAAGCAACTGTTCATGAAGGTCTGTACTCTGTTGACTGTGGTTTTTGTCAATCTCCAAGTCTCTGCTCCATATAGGAGAACTGCTTTTACATTGGAGTTGAAAATCCGGACTTTGGTGTGTTGTGACAGCTCTCTGGAACTCCACACTTTTTTCAACTGGAGAAAGGCTGCTCTGGCTTTACCGATTCGTGCTCTGACATCTGCATCAGTGCCGCCTTTTTTGTCTATGATGCTCCCGAGATAGGTGAAGGACTCCACCTCCTCCAATGGGGTGCCAGCAACAGTCTTCCCTGGTTGCGTTCAGCCTCATTGTCTTTGTTTTCTGTTTGTGAATGGTGAAGCCCACTTGGGACGAGATGTCAGCAAGCCTCGTGGTCTTGTCCTGCATTTGTTGATGAGTGTGGGACAGTAATGCCAAGTCGTCTGCAAAATCGAGGTCGTCAAGCTGTGTCCACAGTGTCCACTGTATTCCACTTCGTCTGTGCTCTGTGGTCATCTTCATGACCCAGTCTATGGCCAGTAGGAAGAGGAACGGAGACAGCAGACACCCCTGCCTGACACCAGTTCTGACCTGGAGCTCCCTGGTGAACTGCCCTTCGTGGATCACGCGACATGTCATGCCATCGTAGCTGCTCTTGATCAGGCAGATGAGCTTTGTGGGTACACCGTAGTGTCGTAGGAGTTTCCAAAGAGTCTCTCGGTCCACACTGTCAAATGCTTTCTCATAATCCACAAAGTTGACGTACAGCGGGGAGCTCCACTCCACAGACTGTTCCACAATGATGCGGAGAGTGGCGATCTGGTCTGTACATGATCGGTTCTTCCTGAATCCTGCTTGCTGGTCTCTCAGCTGGGGATCAACGGAACTCTTCATTCTCTCCAGGATGATCCTGTTGAAGACCTTTCCTGGAACTGACAGCAAGGTGATTCCTCTGTAGTTGGAACACTTGCTGAGGTCGCCTTTCTTGGGAAGCTTGATTAGGTACCCCTCCTTCCAGTCAGCCGGCATCACCTCCTCTTCCCAGATCTTTCCAAACAGTGGGTACAGCATCTCCACTGTTGTCTCTAGGTCTGCTTTCAGAGACTCCGCTGGGATGCCATCTGGGCATGCTGCTTTGCCGTTCTTCAAAAATGCCACTGCTCTTCTGATCTCTTCCCGGCTGGGTCTGTCACAGCTGATGGGTAGGTCGGTCTCTGCCGGCTGGATGTCTGGGGGGGGGGGGGGGGGGGTCGGGTGGGCTAGGTCTGTTCAGTAACTCTTCAAAATACTCGGCCCATCTGTCGAGTTGGTCTGCTCTGTCTGCAATAGGCTTGCCTTCTTTGTCTTTTACTGGTCTTTCTGTATGGCCATACTTGCCTGACAATCTTCTGGTAATGTCGTAGATCTGTTTCATGTTGCCGCTGCCTGCTGCCTTTTCTGCCTCTGCTGCCAGTCTGTCTGTGTAGGCCCTCTTGTCTGCCCTGATACTCCTCTTCACCTCGCGGTTGGCTTCCGAGTATTCCCCCTGTGCCCTTACTTTGGCTGCTCTCGTGCGACTGTTGTTGACAACTGCTTTCTTCTGCTTCCTCACTTCTATCTTCTTCAAGGTCTGTGCCGACAGCCAGTCCTTGTGATGGTGTTTCCTGAACCCTACAGTGTCTTTGCAGGTTGAGTTCAGCGCCTCTCTAACTGCCTTCCACTGCTGCTCTGTGGTGACCGCCTCCTTTTCATTTACTAGCTCCTGTAGCGCTTGAAACCGGTTGGACAGCACCAGTTTAAACTCTTCTCTAACTCCAGTTTCTCTCAGGAGGCCTACATTATAGCGCTGTCTTCTTGTTGTCTCTGTTCGGCTTTTCTTTAGCTTGAGCTTCATTCTTAAGGTAAGCAGATGGTGGTCGGAGGCGACATCTGCTCCCCTCCTCACTCGAACATCTTGAAGGGATCCGCCTTCTAAATTTCTTGCTAATGCAGATATGGTCTATTTGGTTCTCTGTTGTATGGTCAGGTGAGACCCAAGTTGCTTTGTGTATTCTTCTGTGTGGGAAGATGCTGCCTCCAATGACAAGTCGGTTTAGAGCACAAAAGTCTACAAACCTCTCCCCGTTCTCACTCATCTCCGAGCCCTGTCTCCCCATCACCTCTTCGTATCCGGTGTTGTCCTCCCTTATTTTGGCATTAAAATCGCCCATGATGATGGTGATGTCTCGCTCCGCACATTTGTCCAAGGCACTCTGGAGTCGGTCGTAGAACTCTTGTTTCTCTTCCTCGTCACTGTCATTAGTGGGCGCATAACACTGGATGACGTTCAGCTTGAGCTTTTTCTTGGTTCTAAAGGCTGCTGTGATAATTCTTGGCCCAAGAGGTTCCCAGCCCATCAGCGCTCTCTGTGCCACTGGTGACAGCATGAATGCTACACCTTCTGTATGGGGGCATTCTCCTCTTCATGACCTGAATACAGAATCATCTCCCCACTTAACAGCCTTTTCTGGCCAGACTGCGTCCATCTGGCTTCACTGATACCTAGCAGGGAAAGGTTGTACTTTTGCATTTCCGCTGCTATCTGGGCGGCCTTGCCGCTCTGGTACATGGTCTTGACGTTCCATGTGCCCATGGTTGTATCCCTGGATAGAGAGAGGCGGCTCGGTCCTGTGGCTTCCGAAGACTTCCGGTTTTCACCACAGGACGTCATAAGTCTTCTGGTAGAAGAACCTTCCTCCTCCAGGAAAGGAATTACTGTTAGTCTTTTCGTCGGCGTTTTTGTAGCTATTTCCTTTTTTGCAGGGTGGGGAAGCTACCCCCACGCCCAACCCCCTTACTAGGAGGACCAGGGGTTTTCTGTCGGGGTCACTTTCCCTTAGACCATGTTGGTTCACGGCACCTTATTTCATTCGGTGCACCCCTCTCACGAGGGACCCCCTATCCACCACCCAGGGGACGCGCCGGCCTCAACGCCATATGGTCCCAGCGCGAGGGCTAAGTGCAGCACATAATAAATAATTGCGTTTACGCGTTTATTTTTGCTGCGTTTCCAAACTGCTGTTAAAGTTCATTAGGTGTGTCGACAAGACATAACAAACAACTGGTGCTGAAATGTGTCTTCAGATCTTATGCGTAATGGTACTTTAAGGAATATAGGTAGGAAGTGATGTAGGCATATTTACTCATGAGCCACCGCAAGTGTTGGGGCTCTTCATAATCTGTGTCTGTTGCAGTTGGATCGCTTTCACTTTAACTCGGAGGTCAGTGAACGGGATACTCAACTGTATTGCAATACTCAGTTATATCTTGAACCGCTCGGAGATTACTCTGAAATGAGGTAGTTGCTACAGCTCCAAAAACACATGGCCCCACGAGCTCCTTAGCATCCGCGTTATCGCGGAATTGTTTATAACAGCGGACGGCAGACGCAGCCGCCTCTGTTAGTCCCTTCCTTTTTGTCCCTTGTCTCCTTGACTGCGTGCGCAAAATAAGGTGAACTTGTGTGAAATCATTGAAAATTCGCATCAACTTCATTTTTTAAAAAATGAACTTTAGAATTTTTTAGTGCGTGTACGGGTTACCGCATTTTTGGGGAAACAATAGGCGCACAGGCCTCTTTTCGTGTTTGTCCTTGCTAAACTACAACATTCTCGGAGAGAGAAAGAGAGATGAAATGAAACTTTATTAATAGAGAGAGAAAACAACAGCCTAGTGATAATAAAGTGTAAAAATGGTTAATAACTAAATAAGTGTGTATACACGGTATAAGTGAAGACACAGTCGTACTGACTATCCGTGAACTGAAAAACTCGAAAAGCTTTTGGTCAGGGAGTCGCAGGAGCAAAAAAGGAGGGGAGGAAATACGGTCGCGGCGGGTTTGATATGTGCCAGATATCTCTCACGACAGCTTGATGATAACTGACTCGCACTCATACTTTCCAGAATTCAGGGACCTTTTTTTTCTCTGTCCGTTGAGTTTTAGACTGTACTGTATACATCAACTTTTGAACACGCATTCGGAGGGCACCAGTCAGATTCAAAAACCTGCCGTATTGCACAATGCCAAGTTGACCACGGTAAGTTTTCTTTTGATCTGAAACACATTTGTGCGCAGGTATAACACAAATTTAAATCAGCCTATCATTTTCCCGCAGTCACTCTCGATATTAGTTCCACTATACGCAGTCGCACCCTTCCCCATTCACTAAGGCAGTCACTCCCCCCCCCCCCCCCCTCTCCTCCCCCCCCCCCCTTCTCCTCCCCGTCTCGACATATGGGCAAATACTACGCAAAATACTGAGGGAAGAAGAAGCATTCCTTCTAACATCAGCCTCTGTAGCCGACAAACGTCTTCGGGCCCATGGCGGCCGCAGTGGGCCCGCGCACAGCCATGCGCGGGCCCACTGCGGCCGTCGTAGGCCCGAGGATCTTTGCTTACTGGGAACAGCCTAACGGGCAATGCCCGGACACTGACCTGGGATGACGTGAAGACGCAGGATGTTTGACAGTCGCTGCACATTGGATTTCAACAGCTGAAGGGTCTGCTGATCAAGCTTGGCAAAAGCCTGCAAACGCATAGGACGTATACGTCTTAGCCTCATAAAGAACATGTTTGTGCTGGTCTGTGATGATATTGGATCTTACGGCTCTGGGAAGGTGCCACGGCTCAGTTGCATGAACCTGATCTGAGCCCGTGCTGCGCAAGCCACTATGCAAGGCGCTCCGCGGTGGCGGCGCTCAGCTCACTCGACATGGCAACTGAGTCTGGCCCGGGCCAGTTTGGGAGTGTATAGCAGTCCGGCGCAGGCGGCTTTACTCTCCGCCTCCCCACCCCCTCCCTAGCACCCCCTCTTCCTTAGCCCTACCCCCAACATCTGCCAGTTATCTGCGCGCAGGAAACACTTATGGGGTGTGTTTATAATGTTACAGTAAATTCATGAAAATAGGAATCTCATTAACCCATTCAGCCCTGACGCACTACAGCAGGAGATGGGTCGACCATGATAATTCAATTGAAATAACATGTCGATCTATCTCCTGCAACTGGTGCACAGTCATTAGATGACCCCTCCAAACTTTGGGAAATACGGCCGTCGGGCTGAATGAGTTAATCTCGTGAAAGTTTCGTGAGAGTACTGATCTACTCGGGGATTTCACGAATTTGCTGAAACTTCTAGGGATTTCACGAACGTTCTAAAATACTGATGTCACCTTTACGTGATTTTACTAAACTGACCACAGAAGTTGTAGTAAATGTGCGTATTGCCATGTCACGAAAAGTAGGTAAATGTTCAAATACAAATACACAGATCCAGCATGAGGCATTCATCTTCATGATCTCCCGCACGGTCTGGTGAACGACATACCTGATTGGTGGGGGCGAAGACAGTGAAGGGCCCATCGGTCTGCAGGTCGCTGACCAGACCCGCTGCCTGCACGAGTTCCACAAGGGTACTGTAGTTAGGGTCAGCCGCCAGGAGTTCCGCGACGTTCTGAGTCGGCGGGATCAAGACCTGGGGAGACGAAAATTAACCCCTTCACTGCCAGCAGACCCTTTCTTAATTCATTGTAAAGTCAGTTAACGTCAAAAATCCCCAGCCGCGGATACAAAGTGCCGGGTTTCAGCAAGAGGCAATTGCGGGGGCTCATGAGGATCTATGCCTCTTGCAATTGGGTGATGTTCAAGTTGTATCGACAGCGAACGGGTTCAGGCGTAAAAAAAAAAAGAAACTTCGACTTGGCTGGTTGGTTGACTGGCTCCGTGACTTGATGGCCAGATGGATAGCTGGCTGACTGCTTGGCTGGTTGGTTGGTTGGTAGGTTGGAGGCCTTGCCCGTAACCGGTTGCATCGTTCGTTTGTTCGGAGTTAATTTGTTTGTGTGTTTATTTGTTTGAATGTTTCTTTTCTTTCTTGCGTTCAAACTAAAACTAGCCTGCATATATACATATATTACTGGTGAATTGGTCTGCTGACTCAGTCGTAATAAGTCCATGATATCATGCCTTCTTTTAGAGTATGACTACGCGAAAATGGCCTGGCCATAAAAACTGCGAACGTGCCACCTGATATTTATCTGACGATATAAATGGCGAAAAATCATTGGCAAGTGCCAAGGCCACACACACACAATTATATAACCATTTTATTTTCAGAACCGCAAGGGACCTCAGTTCTTGTCGTCTGCAGTGTATTACTATCTATTTTGTAACGTAAACGTTGGGCCAGTCCATCCGGGCCGGCCATCCGCGTCTGATCACGTTCCTTCAGAACTGAACCGTCGGTTTAAGTCCAGACAGTCTGAGTTTGCTCGGCCACGACTGACAGCTCAAAGTGCAGTGCCTGGGCTGTGTTTGGCGCCAGGTCAATCAGACCTTACTATACCTGCACTAGGCCTGCCTGAATGTTATGTTTGTAGTTGTGTTATTCTTTTGACAGCATGTGTGTTGATCGTAGGCCGAAAGATCCGACATTCATTTGAGTTATTTTGGATAAGAATTACGTACCTTTATAGCAGGATTCATTTTTTTTTTGCACGGAAAATTGAGATCGATTTTTGGTGTAGCTAGAATGTTGCATAATATAGTTTTCGCTGCATTGTATGAGAAACGCAGTGTGTCAAAACTGTCGATGCATTGTAGAGGAGACAGTGTATCAGTCAGTGTGGATGCATTGTAGAGAGACAGTGTACCGAAGTGTGGATGCATTAATTTTGTGGACGCATTGTGCTGAGAGTGCATCGTGATAATAAAATATTGTTGGAACTGTTACTCCAGTGTAGTCTACAAGCTTGTGCCGGCATGTGGCGACGAGCTGCATCTGAGTGAAGCTTACTGGGAAGTTGGCCCGCGCAAAGTAGACGTCGGCTCCAACACCTTTTTGAGTAGTGTACGTTGTAATCGAAGCGGAGTCAATCATGGTTGGTGATAGTCATTCAGTGATGATCTGTGAACGGCCGTTGAAGGGTGTGAGAGTGTGTGTGGGGGGGGGGGGGGAGGGGGGCGAGGGGGAAGGGGGGAAGGGGGAAGGGCGGGAGGAGGGGAGGGGGAGGGAGGGGGCGGGTTTGGACCGAGGCCGTGGGGAGGGGAAGTGGGCAAAAGGCCGTTAGACAGAAACGCGCGTACCAAATCTCTCTCTCTCACTCTATCTCAAACTCACCTGGCTGATCACGTGGGCCACCCCGCTGCATGCAGCCACATCGGGAACGACCACAGGCGCGCACTGGACGGTAAGGACTCTCGCGCTGTACTGCAGCACCAAACAAACGCAGGCAATTGTATTACTTTAAATATTCACAGTTTCCACTGAGGTACATACTTACATTTATTTATTTTTAAAAGATAGATTAAAAAACAAAACAACAACAACAACAACAAAACAACCGCGGTAGCTTTCATTAGTTATAGTTGCCGCCGTATACATATCTGTAACTTAAAGTTGCGAGGTACCAAGGTTTAACCCCTTGACCAGCTTCTGGGACATAGCCATGATAACCACCCAACAGCAGGATGCATAGAACCTCATAAGCCCCCGCAGTCTGAGGTTCTATGCCTCTTGCTTGCTTTATTTCATATCCGCGCATTGGTCGGCGGGGCTCCGCATTGTCGTGCGGCTTTGAATGAACGCTTGTTTTTCTCGCGTTTTGACTGGTACGTGACTGTACACTCAGTACAGGGAAAGAAATAATCAGCGAGAACATGAACAAAAGACTACCGTCAGGTCATTGTTACTCAGTCGGTGGTGCGAGTGGAAAATTGTGTGTTCCACACTATGATTTTGCGCGCGGATCTGTGATTTTCGTTATATCTTACGCCATGGGGGAAAAAAATGGCAGACCAACACACACAGGTGTCTTTCTCAGATTTCTCTTTATTAAAGTACAATTACACATAAATCTGAAGACACACTTCAGTACCATTTGTCGACACACCTAATAAACTTTAACAGCAGTTTGGACACGCAGCAAAAGCACACGCGTAATCGCACTTAGTTATTCTGCGCTGCCGCCGTTAGCGTGTCAATTTATTTTTAACTGTTCAGTCTCGCACTGATACTGAGCCGCTGTATTCTGGAACGGAGTGGAGTCATTGTCAGGTTACTTGATTTAAGTTAGTTAGTCATTGGGGTTTAACGCCGAACAGGCGACTAAAGCCATCTCACGGCGGGTACTTGATACTGATAAAGACGATGTGTCCTGAACTGGATTGTCCTGTGTCTAAATGAACCAAAGCTAGACTGACCTGTGCGCAGCGTTTCGTAAAAATCTGTTACAGAAGTGCATGTATCTTTGAACAGTTACAGCTTTTAAATCTACGACAGTCTGCGCAGTACTCACCCCAGTGTACTGGTTAACGCGGAGTGCCATAGGAGTGTTGAGAGTGCCCAGGGGCTGAGGGTTTCTGAATGTCTGTAGCTGACGCATACTGAAAACGCCGGCCACCACGTGATACGTCAGCACCTGTTGCAGGAGGGCGGGGTTGGACGTCAGCTGCTGGACTGTTGATGCTGGCAGCATCTGCACACAGTAAAGAGGAACGGTTTACGGCCGGTCAGGCTGCCGCAGGTCTACCTGCTGGTGGCCCGGCATCCGTAGATTGGTTCGACAGCTCGTTTGTTTTCCTCAGGGGGAAATTATCCGTACTAAGCGAGGCGAAGACTGCAGTGCAAGCACAGAGCAACACTACACTGTCCTTGCAGTGATCGCTTGATCGAACCAGTGATCGTATGCACTGACTGACTGCTCTCCTGCAGTCCTCCCTACTGTATCAAAACTTGCGGCTCGCGGTTCAGGGATAACGTATATCCCACCCTCATGCCTGTAGATATCCAGTCAACACCAGCATGCAAAAGGTCATCAGGGCGACGTCAGTCGCTGTCGGCCCGCGCACGGTATCGACGTCGCCCCGATGACCTTTGCTTGTCGGCACGTTCTCGTTGACTGAGAATGCTTCAGTTAGCAGAAGCAAAGACAGAGATCGCGGTAAAGGAATCTATAGGGATTAGAAGTCTCTAGAGTGGCCCGTCTCACCTGGAAGGCTTCATTAGTGGGCGCGAAGACTGTCAGATTCTGCGTGTTCTGCAGTGTGGCAGTCAGGCCGGCCGCCTGTACCAGCCTCACCATCTCCGTCAGTCCGTTCTTCTGGGCCACGTTCACAAGGTCCAGGGCTGCAAAACATACAATACACAGCTAAGCGCGCGTGCTGGTCCCAGTCTGTAAGTTTGGACCTGACTTATTATGTGCTGGTCTGCGAGTTTGGGCCTGACTACTACGGTCTGTCAGTAGTCGAAAGGTCCGAAATCACGGACCAACACACGCACAGGTGAGCCGTCCGCCGTCATGATCAATGTGTGTGAACTTTCTGTTTATTTTATGGCATTCTAAAATCCTCGATGGAGTGGACTGAAATTGCACACGCTTTAGTGTAAGACCGGGTTTAGACAGTTGTTACCCGTCGCTCACTAGCAGTAGGATGTAAAGGACGTAAATGGATCCATCTTAGCTTTCTTGCGTTTAACAATGTAGGCGACGTCATCGAATAGTATCCTAACTCAGTCAGAGCGCCCCGCATCAATAGCTGCGAAAGTGTCGTATAGCGTTGCCGGCGGCAACGCTATTCGACACTTTTCGCAGCTATTGATGCGGACACCTTCAATGAGTTAACAATAGCTTGCATTAGACAACTGCTCGGCTGCCTATTTCGTGAATTACGCACGACATACGCGTATTCGTACACGTACAGGCACAGTGGCACACACGCACCACTTCCCTTGTATGTAGCTAAAATAAAAATGGCACCACTTACCGTCTTTAGGAACCAAGACTCCGCTGATTGCATGAAAGACGCCATTAGTGGCCATGACGTCAGTACGAAGGATCTCTGCGTCATCGACCAGGACTCTGCCGTCAGCGGTATGCGTCAGGTTGACGTAGTTCCCCAGCAGGTTGAGGGCCCTGGCGTTACCAGGCTGGATGACGGCTGCACATATGACGTTGGGCAGGACGTGTTGCTTCAGCACCTCTGAAAAAATAAATACAAGAGAACGTCTGTTTTGAAAGGCATTTTGCCACCGGCTGAGGGGATTTCAATAATGACGACAATCTATGATCAAGAGAGGGAGACAGACAGACAGACAGACAGACAGACAGACAGACAGAAGAAACACACTATAAAGTACTATTACGCATAAATATGAAGACACATTTCAGCACCAGTTGTGTTTGTTAAGCCTTGTCGACACACCTAATGAACTTTAACAGCAGTTTGGACACGCAACCCAGAAGAAAGAAAGAGAGAAATCCAGCAGAGGGCCCAACAAGAGGCCGCACGTGGTACACTGATGACTGACCCCTTTACATTGCAGGAGCTGGAAGAGGCCATACAGACTCTACCAGCGAAGAAGACCCCAGGGCCAGACAAGATCACCAACGAGATGCTCCTGCATCTAGGTCCCAGAGCCAAAATTATCCTTCTGGACACCTTCAATAATAGCTGGAAGAGCGGCCATGTTCCACAGATATGGCGAGAAGCACACATGGTGCCCGTTTATAAGAAGGGAATGGACCGTACAAAAGCCGATTACGCACCGGCCATACCAAACTGAACTGGCATCTCCACACCAAGTTTGGAATTGGCCAGTCAGACCAGTGCCCATGCAACACTGGTAGCATGACAACAGACCACGTGCTACAGACCTGCCCCACGTTTACAACCCTCAGACGGAGACACTGGCCGGAGGAGACAGAGGTGTCCCGCAAGCTCTGTGGAGGCCTGGAGGACCTGCGGCGCACAGCAGCATTTATAGAGGAGACCGGGCTGTCCATATAAGAGTTTTAGAGGAGGAAGAAGAAGAACACGCAACACAAGCAGACGCGTAATCGCAAGTATTTATTCTGCGCAGCCGTTAGCGTGTCAGTTTATTTTTAACTGTTTCTCGTACTGAAAGCGTTGTATTTCTGAACGGAGTGGAGTCATTGTCAGGTATAAAGACGACGTGTGCTGAACTGGATTGTCCTGTGTCTAAATGAACCATAGCTAGACCTGTGTGCAGCGTTTCGTAACCATCTGTTACAGACTTGTATCTTTGAACAGTTAAGGCGGTAGCGGGCCTTTAACTGAAGACAGCCAAATATGGATGACTTTTACTCAAAGGTGTTTTGTACAAGCTCGTTTTGCCCGCAGAGGGGAGAAAACATATTCTGACTCATGATTGTTACTGAACCCATTTAGCCCCAACGCCCTACAGCAAGAGATAGATTGACCACGATAATTCAAGGGTAGTGCCAGATTAGCTTGGCGCCTTCAGGCGCCAAGCAATCTGGCACAGCCCTTGATTTATCATGGTCAATCCATCTCCTGTAAAGGGTACAAAGTCGTTAGGAAACACCTCCCAAATTTTGGAAAATGAGGCCGTGGGGTTAAATGGGTTAAAACAGTCTGAGAGACAAGCCTACTCAGTAGAGTACGTGCGGCACATCCAGAGTTAGTTGATCTCAAACACTCTGGATGGAGCAGATTGTAGATTTCGGCAGAGATGCCACCCAACTGAAGCGCACTGCGAGTTACTATATTGACGTGCAAAAGAAATGCAACATTTTGGGAATCATCGGAAACACTGAGATGTACTGACGAGCAAAAGAAATACGACAATTTGGGAATCGTCGGAATCACTTTTAGTGTTTCCGACGATTCTAAAAATGTCGCATTTCTTTTCAGTGCTTGCCAGTATATGTCTCAGTACCAGTATGGAAGACATGCAAAACTTACTGCCGAGACATGTCGGATCCCCGTTGAGAAGTCTGTCCAGCAAGTTAGGGTCCAGACTCTGGAAGGCGGTGTTGGTAGGGGCGAAGAGCGTGAACTGGCCAGGGGCTTGCAGAGTAGACACTAAGTTAGCTTTTTCCAGGGCTGAAAAATGATAAATTAAATAGTCGGTTAGATGTCATCAGATATCACGGACTGTGATGTGCGGTGTACGAGCTCTGCCACGAAATACTGTGCATTACTTGTATTTCTCTGTAAAACGGCCAAACGATCCAGAAGTACGGCGGGTGACTAAGCAGCAGTAATCGAGGGAGACAATCAAGGAAATTGTCATCATTTACAGTAAGACAGTGCTCTACTCCTTCTTTGTCTCCGTTTGAGTGCGAAAACGATTGAATCGGCCAGATGAGTCGTTCGTTTACATTTGTCGCTATAAAAATATTGTCTGCATATCGCATTTAGCCCCGACGCCCTACAGCAGGAGATAGTTCGACCGTGATAATTCAAGCGCAGTGCCAGATTAGCTTGGCGCCATCAGGCGCCAAGCTAATCTGGTACTACTCTTGAATTATCATAGTCGATCCATCTCCTAGGAGTAAGTGGTATATAGTCATTAGATGGCACTTCCAACATCTGTAGATTAAATAGGATATGATTTGCTAGGTATTTGTGAATGCGTGTATTTGTGTGCCATCGGCTGTACTTTACTTTGTATTATTTAGTTAGATAATCTTGATGTACAACGCTTTGAGCCTGTTTTGTGGCGACACTGCCCTATATAAATACTATTTTTATTATTCATTATTATTTGCGTTTCCGTTCATTCAGTATGTACTTTATGTCTATGTTGTTTGTTGTTACCCTACCTGTTTTCAAGAGAGTAAACTGAGGATCCTGTGTGATGCGATCCATGATGAATGACGTCACAGTGGGCAGCATCTTCTCCACGACATGAATGACACCATTGGTGGCCACGTTGTCCTCTAACGTCACAGGCACACAGTTGGCAGTGGTCAACTACACACACGTTCAAAATATCGCAACATTATTCGTGTTAGCGTTTAACCCTTTGACTGCTTGCTGACCTAAATGATGGTCATTAATGACAGGTAGGTCAGTTGAGACTCTCAGCCCCCCCTTGAGAGATCATCTGTCTTTTAAGACCACGTTTTTGTTGCAGAAAAGGTGTTTGATCAAAACATGTTCTTTGGAATTACTATTTTCCACAGATGTAACGTAAAAAGACTAATGTAAATTTTTAAAAAAAATTGTAACAATTTCCGTGCAAATATCATGCCCGGACTGCAATGAGCGGTGTGTGAGCCTTGTCACCCAATGTAGCCAGACACAGCCTGATGAAATGAAGGTGAGACAAGTACCTGTTGTGGTCTGTCGTAGAAGTTGATACGGATGGTTGAGCCCAGCTGGCCAGCCGCGGTCTGTAGAACCTCCTCGTCACGGAAGGATGACGACCGACGCGCCCCGCTGATCACGTGACTCAGAAGGACAGTTTGCAGCTCGTTCACCTGTTCCAGGTATCAAGGTTAACTCATTCAAGATGCCCGGCATCAATAGCGGGCGGCAACGCTATACGACACTTCCGCAGAAAATGATGCGGGGCGCCTTAGAATTCACGGAGCGGAGAGACAGATCGACCATGAAAGTTTAAGGATAGCGCCAGATTGGCTTGTCGCCTGGGAAGGGCTCGGCACATGCGGGGCTGTTTAACACCAGGATATGCTGAACGAATGACCCACCCCAAAAAACTCTAATATAAATGCAAGCATTTCAAGTATATCGAAACTCCACGGGCCTCAGTTATACTTTCCCATCACACGGACGGGCATATTGTGGCGTTTATTTGGACAAGAACGGGTCGGTGGCTCTTTAAAAAAGGAAAGGTGAAGGAGAAGTGTGTATGTGTGTGTGTGGGGGGGGGGGGGGGTTGGGGGGGGGGTTGGGGGGGGGGGAGATAACGAAGTGGAGGGAGGAGCTTAGGAGGGGATAGGGTCTTGTACTACTGTCGAAACCTGTAGAGGATCGACTGATACTCACTGGAAACCTCTAACTTATCTTATTTAGCCCCGACACATTTCAGCAGAACTTGACGTCAAAGTGCCATCGTCATTGCTATTTCAAGGGTGATGTCAGAATAGCTTGGCGCATATGGGCTTGAAATATCATTAACAATATGTATCTATAACAACTGCAATTGAGTCGCCAGATGTCAGGAAACGTGCCACTGAAACTTTCAACAACAAAAAAGAATTATGACATCAGCCACCCACCCCCCAGCCCCCACCCCTAGGCGTGATGGCGACAGCCGGAATTGCGAACAGTACCAGCGGGGGAGGCGGGGAGCGGGTGGGGGGGGTACGGCGGAAGGGGGGCAGGGGGAGGGGGTAATGTGTGTGTGTGTGTGTGTGTGGGGGGGGGGGGGAATCAAGTTAATGTGCTAAAGGACCTACGGGCAGGTTGATGCCAGCGAAAGAACCATCCTTGGGCGCGAAAACTGTGAAGTTGTTATTGGTGAGAGCCTCCACTAATCCGGCCGTTGTGACCGCCGACACGAGATCGTTGAGACCCAGATTCTGGGCTGTGGTTGGCAGGTTATTCAGCTGGAGAACTGCACACGGGAAAGAAAAAGAAAAAGGATGCGAGAAATTTGTGTCCTTAGAAAACATGTGAGAAACGGGTCCACAAGACAAACAAACAAAACGATATATTAAACAAACAAACAAAAATAAACAAACTAAGAAATGATATAAATTATCAAGATTTAAACAAGAAACGAACAAAAATCAAGACAGATGCAAACAACGGTGGGGAGAACCATTTCAGCAAACAAACTTTTTAAAAATATTTTTTTTTATAATTATGTATTTTTTAATAATCCAAACTGTAATCTCACCGATGGGGCAGCCGAAATCATTATGCTGTCTGGCGAATCCATGGCAACACTGACGAATATCAGTCCTGACGAAGGTGCCGACGCTAGTTACGACACTGAAGTGAAAACAACAAGCAGGGTTCAGGGCTCAGTTTTATGAGCCGTGAGCTTAGTACTGCGCCAGCCACTAAGCATGGTGCTCCGCTTTAGCGCCTTGCTTAGTGGCTGGCGCAGGACTCAGCTCGCTCATGCAACTGGCCCCAGCAGTTTTACGCCAGTCTTGAATAAACGTCATCGGGCCGTCATCGACCGCAGTTGGCCCGTGCGCGCGAAGACGGAGGCCGACGTGGCCACGAGGGACTGAGTTTGCGAAGTTCCCAGTCATTGATACACATGATAATAAACTGTTCTTATATACAACATAATATGGAAAATACTGGCATAGTCGTTGATTATGGCGACTTCGCAGATCTAATATCAAGATTTATTGATTCGTTCATTATTACAATCGACTTCGTTTGTAACAAGGTCGGATGTAACACAGTTCGGATATAACAACACTTTCTGAATTCCCGAGCACACACTATCTATAACACACTTCGGATATAACAACACTTTCTGAATTCCCGAGCACACACTATAACAAACTTCGGATATAACAACAAAAAAGTTTCTGTCTCCCAAACGATTTGTAACTTGTATGGATGTAATCAAGATAAATGCAAACATCCGACGTGCACTGTAATGTTTTCGCCACAAGTGTGTGGAACTCGCTGCCAACTTCGAATTGAAACGCGGAATCTGCCCACATTGTCACAGTTCAAAGTTCACTACTTTACTCATCTAGCCCGACAGCCGTATTTCCCAAATTTTGGACGCGTCATCTAATGGCTATGCTCCGATATGCGCCAAGCTAATTTGGCACTACCCTTGAATTATCATGGTCGACCTATCTCCTGCTGTAGTGCGTCAGGTCTGAATGGGTTCAGTAAAGTCTCTCCTTTTTTTGTCGGGCATTTAATATTATTATGTAGCTCACCGTTCTTTTCCTAGCGAACTGTTAACTGCCTTTTATTCTGATTCTGGATCTTTGTTAGTGACAGGGACTAAGTGGATGTAAGGTGTTGGGAAGGGATGGGGTGGGTTAAAGTAGTGCATAATTGTGCGTGTGTCTGTGAGCGAGTGTGCTGTTGTGCATGCGCATTGAGTCCAGTGTTTTACTGCAGAACCGCGCTATACAAGAGCTATTTATTATTATGATTATTATGATTATTATTATTATTATTATTATTATTAATTATTAATGCCTTGATTTCTTTTTAATTCTAGGGCAGCACCGCTTTTCAGACATGAAAGAAATAGTAGGCTGTTTGCCACGATTCACAAAAGTGACGTTTCTTCAAAACTAATAGTGCGCTTATGAGCTTACAAACGCAATTTAGATCACCCAGAACGAAATGAGAGGTTTGCACCTGATGGAACTGTACCGTCTGCCACGAAAGGCAAAGCGCGCGGTCTACGTCACTGGCGTCAGTAAAACTAACAGACGCACCAACCCCTCCACTGAAGCGGTCGCAGATTGACAAGTGTTTCGGCTGGTGATGTCGGCCGCGGATTATGTAGCTGAAATCTGTGTTTTAACTCATTCTACCCCAGACACACCACAGCATGATAAGGATCCACCATGATAGTTCAAGGGTGATGCCAGAATAGCTTGGCGCCTACGGGCGCCAAGCTATTCTGGCATCACCCTTGAACTATCATGGTCGATCTGTGTCCTGCACTGCAATGCAGTCTTCAGAGGACAGGGGCAAAATTTAAGGATTTTGGTGTTGGGGTAGAATGAGTTAACGTAACGCAGAAGAGCGCAAACAACATAACCCGGCATGCAAGAGTCATGGACCTTCATGAGCCCCCGCAAGTGCGGGGGCTTATGAATTTCTATGGCACTTGCAAGTCGGTGCTGCTCACTTGTTCTTGACGGGCTTAAAAAAGTAAGGGGGTTAAAAATAATAATAATTTTTTTTTTAAAAAATCATGTGGATCCAGCCGTGGCACTGAGGCACGGCATCAGATCGAAGATAAACGTGTAGGCCTACTCACGTGGCCACGCAGGTGTAGGCCGACCCGGAGTCTGTGCAGTCCTCACGTCCTGGTCGGTGAGTGGCGGCGGTCCCGCTAAAAGCGCTGTTCTGCACACTGCGGCACACGTTGGCTCTGCAACGATATGAAGGTCAGGACTCGAATAAATGAAAGTTTTCAAATAACAACCTAGGGGCCAGGGATGAGTCGAGGTTATTGTCCCCTCATTCTACAATAATAAATCTTCTATGTTTTAACTCATTCTACCCCAACACCGAAATCCCTAAATTTTGCCGTTGTCCTCTGAAGACTGCATTGCGGTGCAGGACACAGATCGACCATGATAGTTCAAGGGTGATGCCAGAATAGCTTGGCGCCCATAGACGCCAAGCTATTCTGGCAACACCCTTGAACTATCATGGTCGATCCTTATCTTGCTGTGGTGTGTCTGGGGTAGAACGAGTTAAGAGCCATATCAAGAACATGTATGATAAAGATGCGAGGAGAAACCATTGAACCTTTATTGTCTGTTGTAGACCGCTTTCAGTTTCTGGACGTCATGTACTTTACCAATCCCCTACTTCAATCCTTTGACTGCTCAGTACTGACGATACCGCTCAGTGGAAAACCCCCTTACTTTTTTCAGTCCACCGAGCGGTATCGTCAGTAGCAGTCAAGGAGTTAAAAGATGCACACAAGACTTGAACTATCATGGTCGATCTGTGTCCTGCACTGCAATGCAGTCTTCAGAGGACAGGGGCAAAAGTTTAAGGATTTTGGTGTTGGGGTAGAATGAGTTAACGTAACGCAGAAGAGCGCAAACAACATAACCCGGCATGCAAGAGTCATGGACTTTCATGAGCCCCCGCAAGTGCGGGGGCTTATGAATTTCTATGGCACTTGCAAGTCGGTGCTGCTCACTTGTTCTGTGTGAGAGAGAACAAATCAAAATACGCATGCCGTTAACACACTGTCGAGACGTGTCGCATTCGAATACGCGGCTTTTTGCCGCGTGTCCGGATGCGACATGCCTCGCCGAATAAGTCCGAACACATTCGCTCTCAATGATGAGACACCACGTCGTGAGACGCGGGATCGGCAAGGAGGAGTTGTACATTATCCCAGCAACTTCCGTCTCCGGTGACAACTGATGCACTCTCCGCATAGACAGGCGCCTCCCTAAGTTCTAACTGATTAGAGGTGAACGATGTGATGTCAGAACTACAGTGTCAGACTCACCCTTGCCACCACCGCTGCTGAAATCCAAGGCCGAAACCAAAACCGTCCTGGTTTTCAAACCTGAAAAAAAAAAAATCAATATCGACGCGTAAGAAAATTGTCACTTCAAGACGGAGACACAAGAACAAGAAAATAAGGTCACTCTCAGACAAAAGGCAAGAGTCCGTTGAACCCCCTTAACCCCTTCACTGCCGGGAAAAGTGGACGCGATCCAACTGCAAGAGGCATAGATCCTCATGAGCCCCCGCGACTGCGGGGGCTCATGATGATCTATGCCTCTTGCTGAGACCGCTTTGTATCCACGTTCCTCAGACGCTTGTGATTTCAGGTTGTTGAATAAACAAAGATTTCAGAAAGATAATATGCATCTAGTGGTAGGGAAAGGGTTAACAATGCAGCCATCGATCCTGTTGTTCAATACAGGTGGCTGCATGCACAAAGGGGTAAATTACTTGGACCTTTTAAAATGCCGGTGCTAGTGGATCAACTTGCACCGTCTATGTCAACACGTGCACCTCGTTAAAGGGGCCAGTCGGGCTCACGCCTTTTGCCACGTACGCCTACTGACAAAAGAGAGAAAAATAAATCTATACAAATCATTTTTTATAATGTAGTCTCTTTACGGTTTGCATGCGCATGAAATACAGTTAACGGTTATATCATTTTCTTTTCTTGGTGCCAACTTCAGGTAGAATAATTATATTCAAGCGCGTGGTGCGAAAGATAGTTCAACCGTCGAAGGCTTGTAAATTTTGATCGCTTGAAACCATCTGAGGTTCACAATCGGATAACCGCCTCCGCGTGAGAAACAGGGATATAAATGTTGCCAGCAAGTGGCATAGATCTTAATGAGTCCCCGCGAATGCGGGGACTCATTATGACCTATGCCTCTTGCAGCTCAGTTATGTCTCTTCTGTCTGATTGCGAAGAAGTTAAAATAAAATAATAAAAAGACACTGATGGTTTTACCTGTTTCTCAGTTGTTGTAAGGCCGTGCGGCTCCATCCGTCCTCCGATCGCAGTGCTCCTCCCTGCGACTGTGTCTCCACCACCAAAGACACCGTCAACGACAAGGTCAAAAAGATCACGTGACAACGCATACTGGACGTCTTGCAGAGTTGGGTACTCTTGGTCAACTGTTGTCAAGTAATCTGTTACAGATTTAAAACCAGGCACAGTTTCACTCACAAACACAAGATAATTTGATTACGTAAAGTAAACTTTGGTGGCATCGGTGGACAAAAGAGACGAAGTGGGTGGTTTGATTGGTTATTTGGGTTTAACGCCGAGCAGGCGACTAAGGCCATCTCACGGCGGTGGGTGGTTTGAGGGGAGATGGCTTAAGAGTAATCATAGGTTAGTTAGTTAGTTATTTGGGTTTAACGCCGAGGAGGCAACTAAGGCCATCTCACGGCGGTAAGAACAATCATAGGAAGAGGGTTTCATATATCCTAAAATCAGTCGTGACGCGTGATTGGCCTTTTGTGATTGTGATTCGTCATTGATTTATATATATATATATATATATATATATATATATATATATATATATATATATATATATATATATATATATATATATATATATATATATATATATATATATATATTAATAAAAGAAGATATCATAGAAAGAAATACTCGCAGAGAAACGTAAAAGTTTTTTTAAAAGTCAAGACGCCTTGGTTATTTCGTTAAACATGAACAATCTGCTGCCATAAGAAAAAACAGCGCTTAGAAAAGACAATGACGGCACATTTTGTTAATGCATTTCGCTCATTCAGCCCCGCGCACGTATTTCCCAAATTTTGTTAGCGTCATCTAACGACTATGTACCTGTTGCAGGAGATGGATCGACCATGATAATTCAAGGGCAGTGCCAGATTAGCTTGGCGCCGACAGGCGCCAAGCTAATCTGGCACAACCCTTGAATTATCATGGTCGACCCATTTCCTGATGTAGTGCGTCAGGGCTGAATGGGTTAAGGTGTTTGCCGGTGTGTAGGCTATATTTTGGAGAAAAAAATCGCAGGCGAAATATTAATACATTGTGTGTTGTAATTGTCTTTTCTAAGCGTGTTTCTTTCTTCGTTTGGATTTTCTTTGCACGGCAACTTCTTGGTCTGGATTTGTTATGAGCTATAAAAGCAGACTTTGTTGCCGTAATTTGAGAGAGAACCCGCTGTGCAATAATGTTTAACTATAGTTCAAAGAGTTCTCACTGAGGAAGAAACAACATCACTGCTGAACACTGACTCGCAGAACCAGTAAGTGAGGCCAGCAAGTGGCACAGAACCTCCGGAGCACCTGCAGGATGCGGGGAACTCACGAGGATTTGCGCTTCTTGCTGGGGGGTGGCAGATGCTGCAGGAACAACGTCAACCCTGTAGCTGTCGGTAGCGATTTTGCAGGAATCACCGACTAAAATCGCTACCGACAGCTACAAGGTTACTTCAGTGTTACTGTTCCTTGTGTGTGAAGAGTTTATGCTTGCTGTTTTACAAAACACACAGGCCGTTATTATTATATATAACTTTAAGTACACGGACTACAATGACTGTTCTCAAATCATTTCGGAATTTTATGATTAGTTCTGTATTTATCTTTATCGTTTCTCCACTTTTACCATCCTTATTTTTATATAGTGAAAAGATGTGGGTTTTTAAAAAAAAATATATTTTAATTTTTTTTAAGATACAATACACGATTAAAACATGCTCATAAATTGTGATACAATGAAAACATAAATAACATCTGTACAACAACAATAATGAAAAAACACGTGCTGTGAAATAAACTTTAGATTTACAACAACAACAACAACAACAAAAAACAGTGTATAAAAAAAGATTAGCTGCAAAATGATATAATAGAATTGTCCAAGACATATTAACATATGTCAAAGAAATAAGACATCGGTATGTGCTTGTCTGTGATTTTGAACCTTACGGTTCAACGCGCAGTGATATTAAATGAAATAAATATGAAACATTTGCCATTAACCCCTACACTGCCAGTCGACGCAGACTGTGTTTCCGACATCCGCGTCAGTTCGGCTCCAGAGGGTTTCAGCCGTCTAAGAAACATGCATGCAAAGTCGTGTCAACAAGAGGCATAGATCCTCATGAGCCCCCGCAACTGCGGGGGCTCATGAGGATCTATGTCTCTTGCAGCTGGATTGTGTTCACTTTTTATCGACATTGAAGAGGTTACTTCGCTCACCTGTGTATTCTAAACAGAAGATCAATGAGATGGTCCACAAAAGGTGATTCTTCAGATGGGCTTCAGACGCTGTTTTTGTCTTGAACACTCCGACCTCAGCCTTTTATATTTTTCAGAAACCTTGACCCTCCCCCTCCCCCTCCCCACCCCCTTCCCTCCATTGCACACCTCCTCAATTCACAATTCGACATCTTCGTCAGACCACGCCTAACCACTCCCCCCTCCTTCGTTTGCCCCCGACCTGTCAACTTACTTGCGCAGAAAAAGTCAGGTCAAGCTAATGAGAAGGGCCGGTTCTATCAGTCGTTTATTCAAGAGACATAGATCACCATAAGCCCATGCAGTCGCAAGGACTTATCATCATAGACTCTTGCTGACCACCATAGTCCCTTGCATATTCCACAGACCGAGGGTGATATGCCAGATTGAATAGGATTTCTACGTCCAAACGCACTCATGCCCGGAGGCGGCTTATAACTACGTGTTGGCGACACAGGTACATAAGAACTTTCATCTTGTCACCTGAATAAGCTAGCAGGAGCGACAAGCCGTGAACGCAGTCAATGAGCCCGAGTGCTGTACTCCCGTACGCACTGAGTCCGTCAACAAGACCCTTGCCCCTACTACAGGAGACATAGATTCTCATGAGGCTCTGTAGTCCTTTAACCCTTTGGCTGTCGGCTGCAATTTTGGTTGTGGTGATTTCTACAGGAATCACCTCGACCAAAATCGCAACCGACAGTCAAAGGGTTAACCAATAGCGGCTTCCATCTGCGTGGGACATACGCTTATTGTACATGTCATCTCGACTTTACCAGAGACATCTTACAGTAGATGTACATGATCGCTCCCTCAAACTAATCTGCATAATTATGTATGCATATATTTAGGGTAAACCGGCATACGTATGTGGGCTCTGTTTTGTTTTCTCCCAAAACAGAGCCCACATACGTCAGCCGGTTTACCCTAAATATATGCATACATAATTATTCAGATTAGTTTGAGAGAGCGAACTCCGGGTCCCAGTGATGAGGGCGGTCCGTGGCGCAGTGGTTAAGGCGCTTGCCACCAATGCAATGAGGTGCGAGGTTCGATACCGGGTTCCGGCGTCGGACTTTTCTCTTCTAGTAAGTGTCACCATTAATTCGGGCGGACCGTCGGGGGTTCTTTCTTCGGGTACTCCGGTTCTTTCTCCCCCACGACCTTGGTATCAATTGCAGCCCACTTATCAAATTTCAAATGTAAAACGATTTGAATTTCCAAAACTTCAGTAGCTCGCTTGAGCTTGCCCTTACGGCACCACGTGAATGTTATGTGTTTATGTACAGTGTGTGGGTGAATGCGCGTGATTCACGTGAGCGTGCTTGTTGGGTTCAGTTCTCGGTGGCGCTTTGAGCCGATATTCAATTGGGTAAAGCACCTATTTAATGCTCTGATTTATTTATTTTTATTTATTTTATGAAACACCGTTTTTGACGTAAAAAAACTGGGGGTAACGTGGTGGGGGGTGGGGGGGGGGGAAGGTAGGAGTAGAGAGTCTGTATGTAGCACAATAAAAACAATTGCTGCATCATTGTTATAGTCCTACATACATAAGTAACAACATTGGTAACGGAGTTCAACGCGTGATTAGAGAGCCGCGTACGCATATACATTTTGCAATATTTAATTTAACCCACATGTTCATGCAGGCAACGGTACTGTACACAGTGCCGGTGAAGGCGCCAAGCTAATCTGGCACTACCCTTGAATTATCATGGTCTATCTATCTCTTGCAACTGGTAAAAATAGTTGTCAGGTGACAACTCCAACTTGAAATTTTAGAAATGCAACCGTAGGGCTAAATGGGTTAACCCTTTTCATTCTAATACACCACTGCTTGAAATTAATTTGGCCATGATAGTTCAAGGGTGGTGGCAGAATAGTTTGGCACCTGAGGCAACTAAAATGGTTGATCTGTCTCCTAATCTGTAATGTAGGCTTTATAGGACAATAAGCTTTTTTTTTTTTTTAAATCGGCCTCAGGATGCATTGAGTTAACAGTACGAAGACAACTTGAAGCAAAATGCCGACCCGCAAAGGTGTAAATGTATCGCAATGGTGGTGGCGAAGAAAGCTTTACATGGAGGGTATGACCAACGCTTTAGAACTTGAAGTGAACGACGGTGGAGAATGGCGATAATGCGTGTAATAGTAATACTAAAGTCAACTCTTATTCGTCATCGCTAAAGGCATTTATTTTTGTGATGACCTAACATTTTTTTCTTTTGTCTCCATGAGGACCGCGAAAAGACGATTTCAAAAAAGAAATTTAAAAGTGGGTCAAACTTGTGTGTGTTTGGATATGGCATTCGCGTTTGCCCGGGCTTTAATCCACTGTTTTCGTCCAAAAATCATTGCATTTTTGTCCGGGCTTTTAATGCGCTGTTTGTCTGTCCGGGCTTCTAGTCCACTGTTGGTTTTCGTCCAAACACAGGGGCGGATTTGGGATAGAGGTGGGGGTGGGGGGGGGAGGGGGGAAGGGGCAGTCTCAGCCCATATCAAAGTCCCCGTTTTTGGAGTTCAGTTTGGACAGCCCCCCCCCCCCCTCCTTCTTTTCCCATGCGCACTCTTGTAATTAACCTGGTAGAAGTGAGTGTTAAGGTTATCAACACGGGCGCTTCTTCCCCCCCCCCCCTCACCCACCCCAACCTCGCTAGAAACGTCTATAATAAGATCCCCCCCCCACCCCACCCCCCCCCCCCCCAATCCCTCCGCACATGATTTTTCGGCAACTGGGGAAGCGAGGTCTGGCATCTGGGGGCATTTTTGTGCCAAGTTGAAGGTCAGAAACCAAAAGTTGGAGAAACCAGAAGCGTTGATCAGTGGCCAAGATGACTTTTTTCCCACTTTGTCAGCAGTTCCTTCTGAAACTGCGTGGATTAGGTTACACTGGTGAGCTGTGCGAACGTCTGGAGAAAGGCAAGCAAAACGGACGATTTCAGAAGTAGGTCCAAAAGTGCGGACAGCCTTGTGGCACACACAGTGGATTAACTATTCGCGGTCAGCCGCATCTGAATTAAAAGCCCGGACAACCATGCGATATCGCATGTCAGTTTTTTTTCCAGAATTTTAATCCACTGTTTTTGTCGAAACTGACACATATAATTTTGGCCTACTTCCCCATGCGCAAAAGGCCATCGGGCCGACTGTCACACCAGGGAGGAAGAATATATACCACACGGAATTGTTGGATTTTTAGTTCGATTTTAATGATTCGATTTTTCTCATTCGCACGACAAACAATAGACAAGACGTATACAAACCTACGCACTATTCACTCAATTCAGTCATACATGCACCTGTAATACACGCACACACTTAACCATTCGCACAATGTTCACAGTACTAATCACATCTCACACACTCATTGTTCCACTACGATGTCACTTCTCATTGTCTGCTGAAAATAACTGACACTAATTAAGTTGATGCTTAGATCCTCGAACGATTAAACAGTTTAATTACTCCGACCGTGAATGAAGATGAATATAGCGTCGCTGCTCGTTGATTCAGTCTCGCCACTGGTCGAATAATCAGACTTTCTCTCGTGATGGCCCGTCTAAGCTCCGCCGCTGCGCACCGCCTGGATCAACTTGACTATCTCGTACACCACGTTGACTACGTTCCCACCTGAAGTACATAAATCCAGCGTCCCAGCTGGAGAGCATCTATTCAACACATAAAAATTGTATCTCGTTATTAGAAATCCGCCATTGCTTAATCGTTACTTCCGCCCGAATGACGACACTTGGTAGCGATGACAACCGCCAACGGTTTCCGGATGTTGTCGACGATTCCCGAGCGTTTCCGACATCGAATAAAATATCATAATAACATTCAATTCGAAATTCAATGCACACACACGAATACGACATATTTCCGCACAACACATAACCTCTCAACTAGACCCGAATCATTTCAAAATCAAACAGGCTCAACGAAACGCTTCAGACCATCCGACGCCATCCCCGCGCCCGATCGCCAGACGATACCGCAAACTCGCCGATGCGCGCCCGAATGTCATACAGTTTCGATCCAGAGCCAATCAACTAACACACTTCCCGAATCTACTGTTTAACAAACAAATACCTACCCAAAGATGCGTGAAAGGTTTACTTGTACTTGTAGACTATTTTAGGCCTGTCTGTCGGCGCCCATCCTGGCCGTTAACAAGGTCACGGTTATAGTCATCCGGTTACTCGTAGTTCTACAACTACATACTTTGTTTTACACACTTCTGTCTTGAGCATCAGTTCTGCTCTCAAACGTCTATTCTACAATAGATTTATCATACGGCATCTCCCGCATACTATACTCCTCACAAAACTCAAACTCTAGCTCAGAGCCGATTTCAAATGAGCCGTCCTTTTTGTGGTATTACCTTTAGTGTACAAACCCTTTATATCTCTACTGTGACCTTGACCTCGACCTTAGGACCTCGGCTTTGGCCGGTACAAGACACACCTTCTAATCTAATACTGACCAGATATGACATTTAAACAATTCTGTTGGTTGCTTCTATAGAAATCACCTGCAAAAAACCCAGACCGACACCCAGCTACAGTGACACATAGGATGACTCCAGTAGACCCCCTAACGAGGCAGATAACCACATTGCTTGTTTATAGCCATCAGACGTCCTGCAGCTGGTAAATATGAAAAATGATGGAAATGCATTCAGAATTCCATCAGTGTATGAGATATAGCGCTAGAATGCAAGATATTGTCTTATTGTTGTGTTCATATCTGAAATGTTCTTGATTTAATGTGCAATTATCACACAGGAGATTTGTCGTGTTTTTGTGTACATTTTAGTATCTGATTCACATGCCTACGATGAAAATTAGGCTTGCTGTAATTGCAAATTTATCAATATGTGGGGCTAGAAAAAAATTCAGGACAATCTACATGTTGTTTTGATCCTTGACAGTAAAAACCACACAATTCTCCCTTCACGTTTTGATTTTATAGGTGTCTAAAATTATCACTTTTTAAAAAATGCAAAAAGAGGTCATTTAGATCATATTCAAATGCACATATCTCGGAAGCCAATCAACATTAAGTCCTGATTTTTTGCATGTGCACTTCTTTTTAACGTGTACTTCCGAGTGGTGCATTTGTTTGGTGGCTGCTTCTAGAAATATTTTTTGAGTGGACCTACCGTGTGTGTGTGTGTGTGTGTGTGTGTGTGTGTGTGTGTGCGTGCGTGCGTGCGTGCGTGCGTGTGTGTGTGTGTGTGTGTGTGTGTGTGTGTGTATGTGTGTGTGTGTGTGTGTGTGTAGAATTAATTTGTACTGAAAAGTCGAGAAGATACAAGGCTGGCCAACAAACCCATCAAATGTCTTTCTCCAATCTAGCTATATGCACAATTTCAAGTGAATATGACAAAATATTACGGACTCTAATAATGTGATACAACCGACTTACTATAAATGGTCTTTTAACCCTTCAATGAGACACCCAGTTATAATATGCTCGGAGGCTCTCCTAGGCACCCTTGGAACAAAGCGTTGTCCCAAGTTTCGAGCTTGTAAGCTGGTACACAAACATCGGAGATTCTCGAGTTTACATACATACACACACGCACACGCACTCACACACACACACACACACACACACACACACACACACACACACACACACACACACACACACACACACACACACAGGGAGACGCAACCATCAGAGTGGGTTACCTAGCATTTCATGTGAAAATGGGTTCCCATATTTCTATTTATTCTAGGGCTCTGGAATTGATGCGAATGTTTAGAACTCACATTATAACTAAGCTCTATAACTTAAAATAAAATAGACATTTTCTAGAAACAGAGCCACTAGATGCCGAAAAAATGGGTTTCTGCCAATAAAGTGGGTGGGTGTCTCTCTCACACAAATGAAACTGGCATTACAGTCAAAATGGGTGTCTTCACAACAGTAGGCGTCTGTAATAAGGTCAAGTTCATGGAATACTTCTTTTTCACATTAATTTTTTTTTCCCAACTTAAATGTGTATGTGTGCTTTAACATTCTTTACATAGTATGGTGCAAAATTCAATAAACACTGGCCTGAAACCTTTCGATTATGATTTTTACAGAGGAAATCGTTTAAACATTGCTGCGTTTTGTCCTTTTGAAGCAAAACAGTTTATCATGGCATTGATGTGAGAATCAACATAATGTATTCTGGAAATTAAAGGACTTTTTTTGTGCGTTTTGGGGTACTCTGGAGTTTCAGACAAACAGCAACAGAGCATTTTGAATATTAACCCTTATCATTCGGAATACACCAGTGTGTGCAACTAGTGTAACTGAAATAGTCCAAGGGTTAGTGCCAGAATAGCTTGGTGCCTCTAGGCGCCAAGCTATTGTGGCACCACCCTTGAACTAAAGCCATTGGTCTATGTCCTCATCTGTAAGTACTGTAATGTAGCTTGCATAGAATTATGGCAGTGAACAGATTTGAAGCTATTTAGCCTCAGTATGACTATGATGCGGGTCAAAAAGTGTGGAAAAATATCAAAGATAGAAAAAGACCCAGACGAAGAAACGAACACTTAACTTATTCTACCCCAGCAAAATTTAAGATCCACCACGATAGTTCAAGGGTGATGCCAGAATAGCTTGGCGCCTATGGGCACCAAGCTATTCTAGCATCACCCTTGAACTATCGTGGTGGATCTGTGTCCTGCACTGCAACGCAGTCTTCTGAAGACGACGTCAACATTTGGGGATTCCGATCTTGGGGTAGAACGAGTTAAAATGACAGAACAGAACACTGACATTAATTAACTAACTGACAACATAAGAAATCACTTGAAACTTCAGCCTTTATTTAACGTCTTTCGTCTCCAACAAACAACCAGCCATTCTTTCATTTGCAAAATGGTATGGCAGTACAACCAACCATTCTTTCATTTGCAGAGTTTTTAAAATGGCATGCAGTATATTACAAAATGATCCGCCACCCCCCCCCCCCCCCCCCCCCCCCCAATAACACTCTTGTAATCAATTTTTACATTGTCAATGGTTTTCTTATCTTATTATATTGTCTTTTGTCCCCAGCCAGCTGTTTCGTTTTGCAAATCCAAAGGTTATACAGTATACAAAATGTGACCCTTTCTCACGAAACCAGTCTTAACTCGCAGCGAGCCAATCAGCACTACATGCAATAATATGTGGTGGGGGGTCAATCTGAGGCATTTTCACTTTTTGGGAGAAATGTATTCTACATACACCAAAGTATCGTATGGTTAAAATCTTTATCATGAAAAATGCCATTAAATAGGTAAAAAATGATTTTAAAAGTCTGCCCTTGGCCCCAATTATGCTGCACACAGAAACTTCACAGGCTGTTTTCTCAAAATGGCCGCCAGAGGCTTTAACAACTTTAAACACTTAAGAACAGCTTTTACAATTTTTGCACTACAGCATACAGTCATATATCACAGTAATCAGCAAACACTGTAGTTTTCATAAATGCATATATGTCAAAACATCCAAAATGCGAGTTCTTAAGACTGATTTTGTGAGAGAGAGGGTCACAAATGATCCAGGCGTCCATCAGATAAAAAAAAAAAAAAAAAAAAAAAAAGCAGGCTATACATGCTGAAACCACCCCAATAATAACACTGATGTAATAAATCTGTATGAAATCGAAAATGCTGCGAGTGGCGGCTCAATTCATTTCTTTTGTAACTTTTTCAGTCTGTTGCGGACGTAATCCTTAATGTTTGTCCAGTGCCTATGTCTAAGTGCAGGTTCCAGCGCCATTGCATACTGTATCTCGGCCTTTCCAGGAAGTTTGTTCATGACGAGGTGTGTCTTGAAACGAGTTTGAACAGCTTTCTCTTCATGGTTTTCTTGTAAATCTAGCTTTCTTTCGAACAGGAGCTGACGCAGTACTGTCATCATCAAAACTATCTAGATTGTCATCAGGCTCTGGACGTCTTTTCTCCGTCATGCTCATCGATTCCTGTGTTGCTGACTTGCTACTTGCTTCATTCACAGGTGCTGTTCCCCCCGAGACCTCTCTGCCAGTTTCTGATGCGTCTTCATTGTCAAAGTCAATCTCTTCATCATCGCCCAGCTCAGCTCTAATGCAACTCTCAAAATCTGTCATCCCATTGTTAACTGACAGAAGAATCTTTGCCACTTTTGCCTTTTGAAGGACGTCTTGAGGTTGGCGGTAGATATGGCGATGTATCCGAATATCATGGCCAAGGAAATCTGCCAGCTGATCCTGGTCTAACTCCGAGATGGCCATTGACTGAGCCAAAGTTGCAACCTGCTTCCGCAACTGAGTAAATGTGAACATGGCTGGGTATGACACCCCTGCTTCTAGGGCATGGGCCTTCAGAACATCATGGCCTCTGTAAGGCCTCTGACCAGAAGGTGTGGCAAAGATGTACTGGGAATCAGCGAGAGCTGGCACCGATTGCCTCATTTGAAGGATTCTGTCCACAGTTGTCATCATCTTCTTCGTCAGCAAAACGGGAACACTCCTATTAAACTTGCCTCTGATTTCCACTCGCTGAAAATGATTCACCATTTTCTTCTCAACCTCTGTGAGACCTTTCAAGATATCTTGATTGGTGATCGATCCAATCTTAGCATTCTGGAAGTCTGACACCTTCATTCTCTGAACTTCTCCCCCTCGTTTTCGGTTGAAAAGTGATACAGCACAAAGAGTTGCTTTAACCACTGTCGGATAATCTTCCGAAACCATCCTTGTCTCAAGAAGCTGTTGGACCTTCCTCACATCTTTACATGATGGGATCAGCTTGGGTTTGTTCATGGTCATTTTCCCGACCGACTGGGCTGCTGTAGCGGACACACAATCATACCAGTCCCCGTTGAAGACAGAGTCAAACCGCTGCGCCTCAGAGAGCTCCTGTCGCCACCTGTCGTCTGAACCCTGTCCAAGCTGTTTGGATGCCTGTGACTGTTTGATCTGTGAACACTTTTTCAAAGCATGGCCTATGCGCATTGCGAGATTGCCTTTTTTGAACTGATGTGTGTCCTCATCAAAATCTGCTAGCTCTTTTACAGCCAGGACAACATGATCAAAGCTAGCTGAATTGATCACAGCATTTAAACTTGCGATTTTCATTTCTGACCTCACTCTGATAATCTTTAACAGTCTCCCTAACTCCCACATCCTGGAGCTGATTTGTCCAGCCGTGTGTTTTTCAATGTCCCTGCGGTCAAATAATCTCTTTCCATACTCAAGAAGCAAGGGGTCAGTTCTGATGAGACGGCTTATCTCATCATCTCTCTGGGTAGCCAAGACCTTGTGGTAGAAGGAAAATTCAACGTCTAAGGGTATTGGAAGCATGAGCCGACCACGGCGAGCGGCGTCCCCTCGCCGAGTGATCTGAAACCCTCCTGGCTTCTGACAGCAACGTTTTGAGTGTACAGAGATCAGCTTTTTTTGATAGAGCCCTTTGCAATGGCTACAGGCGAGAAGGTCGTCTACCTTACTAGTTTTGGTGCGATACTTAGGAATCAAACATCCGGATTTGTTTTCAAGAACAGCAACGTTATGCATGTAATCACCCTCATCTTGTAGTCTGATCCATGCTCGACGTCTCTGCTTGGTCCCTTTTTTCATCGACAAAATTTTAGCAACGTCAGCCTCATCTGCATGGACATCTTGTAAGTGCGTGCTCATTTTCAAGACAAGCTTGCCACACAATTTGCATGCATGTTTCTTGTCCCATTTGTACTTTCCTTTCCCTCTCTGCGACACGTGCACACCTGTTTCTTCTGTAAGTGCTCTTTCCCCACTCTTTCCAGCATCATGTTCCTCCTGCCTATCCACATTCTCATTGCCACCCCCTAACGCACACTGCACCTTGCTGGTACTAGCGTCACCAACACCTGGCCACCCCAAACCTGCCACTTTGATGAAATCTAACATAGTCGATACAATACTGTCTATGTCCGAGATCCCAGCAATTGATGCCGACACACCCTCTGAATCCGGTGAGCTCGAGCCAGGAACGAACTCCTCGTCATCACTGCCCTCGTATTGCGATGCGCTGGCACTGCTCTCAGTCTCGGGTCCATCCCAGGCGCCATTTGCCAACTGGAGAAAGAAAGAAAGAAAGATTAAAACCAAAGCTGCATTAGAAACAGAAACAGCCCAATTTTGGTTTAAAGGGGCCTTGCACAAGAATAAAAAGAGTAATCCCGTGTATGACCGATTTACATATGTGTGACCTCGGTGACGAGGGCTGGCTTCTGCAGCAGTCAAAATCCACGTTTTCTGAAAATGCAAGCAGTTTTCACACATTTGTCAACCCTGCGTGACCCTTTCAGAGAGGTCACTCAAATTGGCATGTTTAAAAAGGTCTTGCCACAAAGTATCCTTGGGCCAAGCTTGAAGAATGTGGCTTGAATAGTCTCCGAGAAAATGCCACCGTTAACTCATTCTACCCCCAGACACACCACAGCAGGATAACAGGGGTGGGATTCTAGTAAGAAAGAAAACGCGGAAAATCAAACGACATTGGTGGGGGGGTGGGGGGGGGGTGGGGTGGGGGGGGGGGGTTTCATGTCCTTCATTTTCAGCGGCCGAAAAATCAAACGACAGGGGGGGGGGGGGGGGGGGGGGATAGGCACGCGTGTCCACCGTTCGCCAAAGTATCCAAAAACCGACAGGGGGAGCGAGACCAAACACACCCGAAAATGGACTTTGTTATGACACTCCTGATCTGCAGTATAAAAATGGAATGTGCGTACCAGTTTATGTTCAGATGCACACTATGCACACTAAACGGCACTCTGTCTTGGACAATATCCTTTTTCACCGCCATTTTCCACTGCGACCTAAAGCTACCGGAAGTGTCGGGCGATAGTGAACCAAACTACATACAAATCCAACCCATTTGAGATTTTTTTGCCATTTAAGAAGATTTTTTTTTCTTTTTTTCTCGTCTTTTTTGTTGTTATTAGACGCGGAAAATAAATATGCTTCAGCGGAATTGTGAAAGAATTTCCACGGAAATCCGCGGAAACGCGGAAGAATCCCACCCTGGGATAAGGATCGACCATGATAGTTCAAAGGTGATGCCAGAACAGCTTGGCGCCTACGGGCGCCAAGCTATTCTGGCATCACCCTTGAACTATCATGGTCGATCTGTGTCCTGCGCTGCAATGCGGTCTTGAGAGGACAGGGGCAAAATTTAAGGATTTTGGTGTTGGGGTAGAATGAGTTAAAGTTTACCATGGACGACGGACGGACGACCAGTGGCCCAGAACATAAACTCACTTTTGCTTCGCACGCACGCCAGCCAATAAAATGAAGATGATCATAGAATCACTTTACTTACCAGTTTGTAATTGGGAGCATTCCGCTGCCGTCCATGCACCCTCCTACCAGACGCACCCTCTGTGGCAGAGGCTGGGGGGCCATGATTCTGCAGCATAGATCCCGATGGGTTTGGACATCCTGCTGCCATCCGGCGCTGGGTGTGTGCCAGAAAGTCCTGAGCCGGTGTGACCAAAATGGTGTTGCTGAGAACATGTCCAATACAACCATGTAAACCAACTGACATTTTGAATCAGATTGATTGTACATTGCTTAACGTCCCGACAGCCACTAGGCTTTCTCAGGACGTGCCTGCACTGCTTGTGAAAAAAAACCCACCTAAACAGAACATTGCCATGTATGTCGCCTGCCGGTCAAATACGTTAACTCATTCTACCCCAACACCAAAATCCTTAAATTTTGCCCCTGTCCTCTCAAGACTGCATTGCAGTGCAGGGCACAGATCGACCATGATAGTTCAAGGGAGATGCCAGAATAGCTTGGCGCCCGTAGGCGCCAAGCTATTCTGGCATCACCCTTAAACTATCATGGTGGATCCTTATCCTGCCATGGTGTGTCTGGGGTAGAATGAGTTAAATAAACCTAACACATGGGGCCAAGACATAAAGCTAAGACCATTTAGCAACACACATCCAATATCAAGAGCTACAGGCAGTGCAGACAGTAGGGAGAGTTTTAAAAAGGCAAATTTATACAGGTGAATGGACAAAGGGTAGACAGAAACACATGCATGCCCCAGAATTGAGAGAAAAACCCACCCTGTGGGGCTGACCAGGGTGACCCTGAGAACTAAAAACTGGCAATACAGTAAAAAGCGATACTTCAGTTGCACATTCCTAAACGAGACCTGTTTGTGGACGTTCGTTCTTCGAATCGCGAGGCAGTTTTGCGAACGAGGATTGAAATCTGGCGCCATTTTTGTTTTTAAAAAAAAAAAGTCAACTGATACTGTGCATGCATGTGGCAAGTTAACACGTCAGAAAAAAAAGAAAGAAGAAACAAAATCGCGTGGCAGATTGACCTTGCAATGGGGTTATTGAACGAATTCCTTTCATTGAAGAAGAAAGCTTTTGTTAAAATCGTGGGGTTCTATTATCATTTACTACAAGACTCAACGGTCAGGCCCGGTGCGGCCGAGAGGCCGAAGACACGTTTGAAAGCAGACGCCTTATTTTTCTGGGCCAAACGGGTACGGGGATTGGAGGCATCTCTCAGTTAAATAACTGCACTGAACAAGTACATTTGGGCGTGCTCTTAACTAAGAAATATTGCATAAAGTACCTCTGCAAATGCGAGAGAATGACCGGTGCGTCCGTTGGAGACGAAAGACGTTTAAGCAAGGGAAGCAACTCCGTTCATCGGTGTTGGACCTATCAAATTGATCTGAAAACACTCCGGCCGCTTCCGTGTCCACACACAGGCCCAGGGCATCCCTGAAACACAACGATGAAGTAAATCTGTTAAAATGGGCACATCGTATTTTGATATTTTTTTCTGAATTTTGAATGAAAGATAATACAGAAACAACCCTCAGAAAAAATGGGTGTCTGATCTGGCCACCCAGAATTTTACACAGACCCAGATTGCATAAGGATGGTAAAGAAAGTAACCCATTTTAGTCATTTGGTGTACGCACACACACACACACACACACACACACAGGGAGACGCAACCATCAGAGTGGGTTACCTAGCATTTCATGTGAAAATGGGTTCCCATATTTCTATTTATTCTAGGGCTCTGGAATTGATGCGAATGTTTAGAACTCACATTATAACTAAGCTCTATAACTTAAAATAAAATAGACATTTTCTAGAAACAGAGCCACTAGATGCCGAAAAAATGGGTTTCTGCCAATAAAGTGGGTGGGTGTCTCTCTCACACAAATGAAACTGGCATTACAGTCAAAATGGGTGTCTTCACAACAGTAGGCGTCTGTAATAAGGTCAAGTTCATGGAATACTTCTTTTTCACATTAATTTTTTTTCCCAACTTAAATGTGTATGTGTGCTTTAACATTCTTTACATAGTATGGTGCAAAATTCAATAAACACTGGCCCGAAACCTTTCGATTATGATTTTTACAGAGGAAATCGTTTAAACATTGCTGCGTTTTGTCCTTTTGAAGCAAAACAGTTTATCATGGCATTGATGTGAGAATCAACATAATGTATTCTGGAAATTAAAGGACTTTTTTTTGTGCGTTTTGGGGTACTCTGGAGTTTCAGACAAACAGCAACAGAGCATTTTGAATATTAACCCTTATCATTCGGAATACACCAGTGTGTGCAACTAGTGTAACTGAAATAGTCCAAGGGTTAGTGCCAGAATAGCTTGGTGCCTCTAGGCGCCAAGCTATTGTGGCACCACCCTTGAACTAAAGCCATTGGTCTATGTCCTCATCTGTAAGTACTGTAATGTAGCTTGCATAGAATTATGGCAGTGAACAGATTTGAAGCTATTTAGCCTCAGTATGACTATGATGCGGGTCAAAAAGTGTGGAAAAATATCAGATAGAAAAAGACCCAGACGAAGAAACGAACACTTAACTTATTCTACCCCAGCAAAATTTAAGATCCACCACGATAGTTCAAGGGTGATGCCAGAATAGCTTGGCGCCTATGGGCACCAAGCTATTCTAGCATCACCCTTGAACTATCGTGGTGGATCTGTGTCCTGCACTGCAACGCAGTCTTCTGAAGACGACTTCAACATTTGGGCTTAACTTATTCTACCCCAGACACACCACAGCAAAATAAAGATCCACCATGATAGTTCAAGGGTGATGCCAGAATAGCTTGGTGCCTATGGGCGCCAAGCTATTCTGGCATCACCCTTGAACCATCATGGTGGATCTGTGTCCTGCACTGCAACGCAGTCTTCTCAAGACGACTTCAACATTGGGCTCAACTTATTCTACCCCAGACACACCACAGCAAAATAAAGATCCACCATGATAGTTCAAGGGTGATGCCAGAATAGCTTGGCGCCTATGGGCGCCAAGCTATTCTGGCATCACCCTTGAACTATCATGGTGGATCTGTGTCCTGCACTGCAACGCAGTCTTCTGAAGACGACGTCAACATTTGGGGATTCCGATCTTGGGGTAGAACGAGTTAAAATGACAGAACAAAACACTGACATTAATTAACTAACTGACAACATAAGAAATCACTTGAAACTTCAGCCTTTATTTAACGTCTTTCGTCTCCAACAAACAACCAGCCATTCTTTCATTTGCAAAATGGTATGGCAGTACAACCAACCATTCTTCAGAGCATGGAATTACTCGTACTAAAAAAAGAGGAAAACCCCTTTTCACTAGGGGGGTCCGGGGGCATGCCCCCCCCCCCGGAAAAAGTTTGAAAATTTACATTAAAATTTGTGCAATCTGGTGCATTTTAGAGAGAAACTGAGCAGTTTAACCACCTAAAAATCTTGCTTTTTTTTCTTATTTTTGGGGTGCACTTTTTATTTTTTGTGTCAAAGGTTTAAAAGTTATACTAAAACAAAGTATTCAACAGAATATTTATATCCAAATGCTTATTCAAAATACATCTGAATGTCTTTCCATTTTTTTTAAATTTGAGTTTAATTATATAATATATATACTTTCTTTAATAATCTCTGCTTAATCAGCTGTAAGTATGGATTCCTTTTATCTCTTATTTAATACTATGTACCATGGTCACTGAGCTGGAGAAAGGTTATATAGATTTTTCAACATAATTTCATCAAACTTTACTGGGAAAAAATACATTGTAATAAATTTATTCACCATCATGAGTAATATTTTTCAATTTCAGCCTCCCACTATGTGTGATTTTGTTGACAGTGCTCACGCTGGTTGTCTCCCTTCTCTTGCCTTACATGGCGATGGGGGGGACATAGCCAGTGTGACCAACTTTCAGCCCCCCACTGTGTGTGATTTTGATGACCGTGCCCATGCTGGTTGTCTGTCTCCACTCGCTTCACGGGGCGATTGCGGGGACGACATGGTCAGTGTGGACTCTGTGCATGCTTCTGATGGCAATGCCCGCGCGGGTTGTCTCCCTCGGCCCGCTATGCCTGGCGATCCTGGGGAGACAACCAGTGAGTACAGCTCCGTGGCCTTCACTGTTGAGGACTCTGACGTCAAGGCTGTGTTTCAGCATCTAAACATTAGAAAAGCCGCTGGACCTGACAATGTGTCTCCCTGTGTGTTGAGGCACTGTGCAGATCAGCTTGCTGGTGTGTTTTCTGACATCTTTAATATGTCACTTAGTCAGCGCAAAGTGCCAAACTGCTTCAAACGATCCACAATAATTCCAGTTCCAAAGAAAACTAAAGTGACATGTCTAAACGACTACAGACCAGTAGCTTTAACCAGCGTCGTCATGAAATCACTTGAGCGTCTTGTCTTGTGTTTCATGAAGTCACTTATTGACCCGTGTTTTGACCCACATCAGTTTGCCTATAGAGGGAACAGATCTGTAGAGGACGCTGTCTCTTTGGCTCTATTTCATGTTCTTCAGCACCTAGAGCAACCTAACACATACGCACGCATTCTCTTCGTAGATTATAGCAGTGCCTTTAACACTATTGTCCCTTCCAAGTTTTTTTTATAAACTACAACAGATTGGTTCTTTTCCACAGTCCATTTGCTTATGGCTGCTCGACTTTCTCCTGGATCGTCCGCAGGTCGTTAAAGTGGGGGACCGTGTGTCCTCCTGTATTTCCCTGTCCACGGGCACCCCCCAGGGATGCGTTTTGTCTCCTCTGCTGTACTCGCTCTTCACTTACGACTGCAGAGCGAGTCGGGAGGGCACACAAATGTTTAAGTTTGCCGACGATACCACAGTGGAGGGAATGATAAAAAACTGTGATGAATCCCAATACCGGGAGCAGGTCGATCAGCTTGTGCAGTGGAGTGACCAGAACAATCTGGAGCTAAATGTCGGCAAGACAAAAGAGCTGATAGTGGACTTTAGACGTAACAAAACTGTCCTCTCCCCTCTTGTAGTTCACGATCAAACCGTAGAAACTGTTAAGCATTTTAAATTTCTGGGAACCACCATCTCCGATGATCTTAAATGGGAACAAAACACAGAGAACATTGTTAAGAAAGCACAGCAGCGCCTTTATTTTTTGAGAAGGCTGAGGGCCTTTGGTGTGAGCAGAACTGGCATGGAGCACTTCTACCGGGCCGCGATCGAGAGTGTGTTGACATTCTCGATCGCGGTCTGGTATGGCAGTGCGTCTGCACGGGAAAAACACAGACTGAACTGTGTCGTCAGGACAGCATCCAAAATAGTCGGCAAAGACATGCCAAGCCTTGACAGTGTGTACCAACAGCGGCTGCTTAGACGTGCAGGGCTTATTGCACGCGACACTACACACCCGGCTAACTGTCTCTTTAACCTGCTTCCGTCTGGTCGCCGCTACTCTGCCCTCAAAGCACGGACAAACCGTTTTAGTAACAGTTTTTATCCTAGTGCTGTCCGAGCCCTTTCTGTGTCATAAGCGTGCCATGGTGTGCTCTGTGGGCCGATCATAGAGATTCATTGCCGAGGCCGACTGATGTTTGCGTGAATGACTGAGTGAGAGTGCGTATGTGCATGGAGTCATGTGACCGACCTACAGAGCACTTCGCCCAACCCTTCAGTATTAGCTTAGTCTTATGATATATATTAACCAGTCTTACTTCCAACTGTGATCACTAAATTAGTGACATTTACTCTAAGATATTCTGGTTTCTTCTTAAACGATATACCTTTAATTCATTTCGATTGCCTAGGATTAATAGGCGTGTGTGTGTGTTTGTGTGTGTGTGTGTGTGTGTGTGTGTGTGTGTGTGTGTGTGTGTGTGTGTGTGTGTGTGTGTGGAAGATGAGCGTGGGTGTGTATGGTATGTATTGGTTTGTGATATCAGTTGTTTAGCTTTAAAGTTTTTACAGGGTGTGTAGGGCATTGGATCTGTGTGACAGAGTATTGATTTTTTTTTTTTTTTTTTTTTTTTTTTTTTTACTGTGATGTTTGTAATTGTAACGACACCAACACACATTCCTATGCTTTATGTTCTTAAGGAAAATGGCAATAAACAGTATCTTATCTTATCTTATCTTATTTCCAATGGCACTGCTTTTAGCTTTCTTGTGTTTCGCTGTAGACACGTGAGCATCAAGTGCTACGCGGCCGCGTGTTAATATCAACTCTGCGCAGTTCGCGGCAATACGCCTGCCCACAGGCCGCTAACTTGCGAATACACTGAGCGCGGAGCTCGTCGTTTACGCTTTTCTCGAGCCAAGTCCATCTCCAAATATTCTTGGCTCCAGAATCGTCTGATGTCTATTCTGTCTCCGCGTTTAAGTATTTTCTCTTCGCCGTATTTTGACCAGACTACGACTCCACTGAAGACCGGAAGTGACCTGTGCGAGCTAAAGCTAACGCCTCGCTCAATTTTCAATACGCGATTTGGGGATATCCGCCACATAAAGATCACGAAACACGGTATTGGAATAGTGACTTTACGATTTTGTTTTCGGCGGAAATTCGGCGGAATGGCAGCTTCATTTAAGCGGAAATCCGCCAAAAAGAGGAAAATTCCATGCTCTGATTCTTTCATTTGCAGAGTTTTTAAAATGGCATGCAGTATATTACAAAATGATCCCCCCCCCCTCCCCCAATAACACTCTTGTAATCAATTTTTACATTGTCAATGGTTTTTCTTATCTTATTATATTGTCTTTTGTCCCCAGCCGGCTGTTTCGTTTTGCAAATCCAAAGGTTATACAGTATACAAAATGTGACCCTTTCTCACGAAACCAGTCTTAACTCGCAGCGAGCCAATCAGCACTACACGCAATAATATGTGGTGGGGGGGGGTCAATCTGGGGCATTTTCACTTTTTGGGAGAAATGTATTCTACATACACCAAAGTATCGTATGGTTAAAATCTTTATCATGAAAAATGCCATTAAATAGGTAAAAAATGATTTTAAAAGTCTGCCCTTGGCCCCAATTATGCTGCACACAGAAACTTCACAGGCTGTTTTCTCAAAATGGCCGCCGGAGGCTTTAACAACTTTAAACACTTAAGAACAGCTTTTACAATTTTTGCACTACAGCATACAGTCATATATCACAGTAATCAGCAAACACTGTAGTTTTCATAAATGCATATATGTCAAAACATCCAAAATGCGAGTTCTTAAGACTGATTTTGTGAGAGAGAGGGTCACAAATGATCCAGGCGTCCATCAGATAAAAAAAAAAAAAAAAAAAAAAAAAAAAAAGCAGGCTATACATGCTGAAACCACCCCAATAATAACACTGATGTAATAAATCTGTATGAAATCGAAAATGCTGCGAGTGGCGGCTCAATTCATTTCTTTTGTAACTTTTTCAGTCTGTTGCGGACGTAATCCTTAATGTTTGTCCAGCGCCTATGTCTAAGTGCAGGTTCCAGCGCCATTGCATACTGTATCTCGGCCTTTCCAGGAAGTTTGTTCATGACGAGGTGTGTCTTGAAACGAGTTTGAACAGCTTTCTCTTCAGCTTCCCCCCATGGTTTTCTTGTAAATCTAGCTTTCTTTCGAACAGGAGCTGACGCAGTACTGTCATCATCAAAACTATCTAGATTGTCATCAGGCTCTGGACGTCATTTCTCCGTCATGCTCATCGATTCCTGTGTTGCTGACTTGCTACTTGCTTCATTCACAGGTGCTGTTCCCCCCGAGACCTCTCTGCCAGTTTCTGATGCGTCTTCATTGTCAAAGTCAATCTCTTCATCATCGCCCAGCTCAGCTCTAATGCAACTCTCAAAATCTGTCATCCCATTGTTAACTGACAGAAGAATCTTTGCCACTTTTGCCTTTTGAAGGACGTCTTGAGGTTGGCGGTAGATATGGCGATGTATCCGAATATCATGGCCAAGGAAATCTGCCAGCTGATCCTGGTCTAACTCCGAGATGGCCATTGACTGAGCCAAAGTTGCAACCTGTTTCCGCAACTGAGTAAATGTGAACATGGCTGGGTATGACACCCCTGCTTCTAGGGCATGGGCCTTCAGAACATCATGGCCTCTGTAAGGCCTCTGACCAGAAGGTGTGGCAAAGATGTACTGGGAATCAGCGAGAGCTGGCACCGATTGCCTCATTTGAAGGATTCTGTCCACAGTTGTCATCATCTTCTTCGTCAGCAAAACGGGAACATTCCTATTAAACTTGCCTCTGATTTCCACTCGCTGAAAATGATTCACCATTTTCTTCTCAACCTCTGTGAGACCTTTCAAGATATCTTGATTGGTGATCGATCCAATCTTAGCATTCTGGAAGTCTGACACCTTCATTCTCTGAACTTCTCCCCCTCGTTTTCGGTTGAAAAGTGATACAGCACAAAGAGTTGCTTTAACCACTGTCGGATAATCTTCCGAAACCATCCTTGTCTCAAGAAGCTGTTGGACCTTCCTCACATCTTCACATGATGGGATCAGCTTGGGTTTGTTCATGGTCATTTTCCCGACCAACTGGGCTGCTGTAGCGGACACACAATCATACCAGTCCCCGTTGAAGACAGAGTCAAACCGCTGCGCCTCAGAGAGCTCCTGTCGCCACCTGTCGTCTGAACCCTGTCCAAGCTGTTTGGATGCCTGTGACTGTTTGATCTGTGAACACTTTTTCAAAGCATGGCCTATGCGCATTGCGAGATTGCCTTTTTTGAACTGATGTGTGTCCTCATCAAAATCTGCTAGCTCTTTTACAGCCAGGACAACATGATCAAAGCTAGCTGAATTGATCACAGCATTTAAACTTGCGATTTTCATTTCTGACCTCACTCTGATAATCTTCAACAGTCTCCCTAACTCCCGCATCCTGGAGCTGATTTGTCCAGCCGTGTGTTCTTCAATGTCCCTGCGGTCAAATAATCTCTTTCCATACTCAAGAAGCAAGGGGTCAGTTCTGATGAGACGGCTTATCTCATCATCTCTCTGGGTAGCCAAGACCTTGTGGTAGAAGGAAAATTCAACGTCTAAGGGTATTGGAAGCATGAGCCGACCACGGCGAGCGGCGTCCCCTCGCCGAGTGATCTGAAACCCTCCTGGCTTCTGACAGCAACGTTTTGAGTGTACAGAGATCAGCTTTTTTTGATAGAGCCCCTTTGCAATGGCTACAGGCGAGAAGGTCGTCTGCCTTACTAGTTTTGGTGCGATACTTAGGAATCAAACATCCGGATTTGTTTTCAAGAACAGCAACGTTATGCATGTAATCACCCTCATCTTGTAGTCTGATCCATGCTCGACGTCTCTGCTTGGTCCCTTTTTTCATCGACAAAATTTTAGCAACGTCAGCCTCATCTGCATGGACATCTTGTAAGTGCGTGCTCATTTTCAAGACAAGCTTGCCACACAATTTGCATGCATGTTTCTTGTCCCATTTGTACTTTCCTTTCCCTCTCTGCGACACGTGCACACCCGTTTCTTCTGTAAGTGCTCTTTCCCCACTCTTTCCAGCATCATGTTCCTCCTGCCTATCCACATTCTCATTGCCACCCCCTAACGCACACTGCACCTTGCTGGTACTAGCGTCACCAACACCTGGCCACCCCAAACCTGCCACTTTGATGAAATCTAACATAGTCGATACAATACTGTCTATGTCCGAGATCCCAGCAATTGATGCTGACACACCCTCTGAATCCGGTGAGCTCGAGCCAGGAACAAACTCCTCGTCATCACTGCCCTCGTATTGCGATGCGCTGGCACTGCTCTCAGTCTCGGGTCCATCCCAGGCGCCATTTGCCAACTGGAGAAAGAAAGAAAGAAAGATTAAAACCAAAGCTGCCTTAGAAACAGAAACAGCCCAATTTTGGTTTAAAGGGGCCTTGCACAAGAATAAAAAGAGTAATCCCGTGTATGACCGATTTACATATGTGTGACCTCGGTGACGAGGGCTGGCTTCTGCAGCAGTCAAAATCCACGTTTTCTGAAAATGCAAGCAGTTTTCACACATTTGTCAACCCTGCGTGACCCTTTCAGAGAGGTCACTCAAATTGGCATGTTTAAAAAGGTCTTGCCACAAAGTATCCTTGGGCCAAGCTTGAAGAATGTGGCTTGAATAGTCTCCGAGAAAATGCCACCGTTAACTCATTCTACCCCCAGACACACCACAGCAGGATAACAGGGGTGGGATTCTAGTAAGAAAGAAAACGCGGAAAATCAAACGACATTGGTGGGGGGTGGGTGGGTGGGTGGGTGGGGGGGGGGGGGTGGTGGGGGGGTGGTTTCATGTCCTTCATTTTCAGCGGCCGAAAAATCAAACGACAGGGGGGGAATAGGCACGCGTGTCCACCGTTCGCCAAAGTATCCAAAAACCGACAGGGGGAGCGAGACCAAACACACCCGAAAATGGACTTTGTTATGACACTCCTGATCTGCAGTATAAAAATGGAATGTGCGTACCAGTTTATGTTCAGATGCACGCTAAACGGCACTCTGTCTTGGACAATATCCTTTTTCACCGCCATTTTCCACTGCGACCTAAAGCTACCGGAAGTGTCGGGCGATAGTGAACCAAACTACATACAAATCCAACCCATTTGAGATTTTTTTGCCATTTAAGAAGATTTTTTTTTTTTTCTCGTCTTTTTTGTTGTTATTAGACGCGGAAAATAAATATGCTTCAGCGGAATTGTGAAAGAATTTCCACGGAAATCCGCGGAAACGCGGAAGAATCCCACCCTGGGATAAGGATCGACCATGATAGTTCAAAGGTGATGCCAGAACAGCTTGGCGCCTACGGGCGCCAAGCTATTCTGGCACCACCCTTGAACTATCATGGTCGATCTGTGTCCTGCGCTGCAATGCGGTCTTGAGAGGACAGGGGCAAAATTTAAGGATTTTGGTGTTGGGGTAGAATGAGTTAAAGTTTACCATGGACGACGGACGGACGACCAGTGGCCCAGAACATAAACTCACTTTTGCTTCGCACGCACGCCAGCCAATAAAATGAAGATGATCATAGAATCACTTTACTTACCAGTTTGTAATTGGGGCCATTCCGCTGCCGTCCATGCACCCTCCTACCAGACGCACCCTCTGTGGCAGAGGCTGGGGGGCCATGATTCTGCAGCATAGATCCCGATGGGTTTGGACATCCTGCTGCCATCCGGCGCTGGGTGTGTGCCAGAAAGTCCTGAGCCGGTGTGACCAAAATGGTGTTGCTGAGAACATGTCCAATACAACCATGTAAACCAACTGACATTTTGAATCAGATTGATTGTACATTGCTTAACGTCCCGACAGCCACTAGGCTTTCTCAGGACGTGCCTGCACTGCTTGTGAAAAAAAACCCACCTAAACAGAACATTGCCATGTATGTCGCCTGCCGGTCAAATACGTTAACTCATTCTACCCCAACACCAAAATCCTTAAATTTTGCCCCTGTCCTCTCAAGACTGCATTGCAGTGCAGGGCACAGATCGACCATGATAGTTCAAGGGAGATGCCAGAATAGCTTGGCGCCCGTAGGCGCCAAGCTATTCTGGCATCACCCTTGAACTATCATGGTGGATCCTTATCCTGCCGTGGTGTGTCTGGGGTAGAATGAGTTAAATAAACCTAACACATGGGGCCAAGACATAAAGCTAAGACCATTTAGCAACACACATCCAATATCAAGAGCTACAGGCAGTGCAGACAGTAGGGAGAGTTTTAAAAAGGCAAATTTATACAGGTGAATGGACAAAGGGTAGACAGAAACACATGCATGCCCCAGAATTGAGAGAAAAACCCACCCTGTGGGGCTGACCAGGGTGACCCTGAGAACTAAAAACTGGCAATACAGTAAAAAGCGATACTTCAGTTGCACATTCCTAAACGAGACCTGTTTGTGGATGTTCGTTCTTCGAATCGCGAGGCAGTTTTGCGAACGAGGATTGAAATCTGGCGCCATTTTTGTTTTAAAAAAAAAAAAAAGTCAACTGATAGTTACTGTGCATGCATGTGGCAAGTTAACACGTCAGAAAAAAAAAAGAAAGAAGAAACAAAATCGCGTGGCAGATTGACCTTGTAATGGGGTTATTGAACGAATTCCTTTCATTGAAGAAGAAAGCTTTTGTTAAAATCGTGGGGTTCTATTATCATTTACTACAAGACTCAACGGTCAGGCCCGGCCGAGAGGCCGAAGACACGTTTGAAAGCAGACGCCTTATTTTTCTGGGCCAAACGGGTACGGGGATTGGAGGCATCTCTCAGTTAAATAACTGCACTGAACAAGTACATTTGGGCGTGCTCTTAACTAAGAAATATTGCATAAAATACCTCTGCAAATGCGAGAGAATGACCGGTGCGTCCGTTGGAGACGAAAGACGTTTAAGCAAGGGAAGGAACTCCGTTGATCGGTGTTGGACCAATCAAATTGATCTGAAAACACTCCGGCCGCTTCCGTGTCCACACACAGGCCCAGGGCATCCCTGAAACACAACGATGAAGTAAATCTGTTAAAATGGGCACATCGTATTTTGATATTTTTTTTCTGAATTTTGAATGAAAGATAATACAGAAACAACCCTCAGAAAAAATGGGTGTCTGATCTGGCCACCCAAAATTTTACACAGACCCAGATTGCATAAGGATGGTAAAGAAAGTAACCCAGTTCAGTCATTTGGTGTACGCACACACACACACACACACACACACACACACACACACACACACACACACACACACACACACACACACACACACGGAGACAAAAAGCTCAGAGTGGGTTACCTACCATTTTATGTGAAAATGGGTTCCCTAATTTCTATTTATTCTAGGGCTCTGGAGTTGATGCGAATATTTGGAACTCACCTAATAACTAAGCTCTACAACTTAAAATTAGACACTTTCTAGAAACAGAGCCATTGGATGGAGATAAAATTGGTTTCTACCAATAAAGTGGGTGCCTCAGTCTCACATAAAAACTGGCATTACAGTGAAAATGGGTGTCCTCTTCAAATCATTCATTTTAGCATGGACTATTTTTAAAGAAAATTAGGCGTCTGTAATAAGGTAAAGTTCACGGAATATTTGATGCTTCTTTTCCACATTTATTTTGATTGTTGTCATTTTTTTTTTCAACTTAATTTGTATTCCTTTTTTTGTTTTCCCTGCATTAAAATTTTCAAGCACAATGACATCACTAAACACACCTCTGGTTGATTTTATTATTATGATTGTTTGGGTGGGGTTCTGAGGGGGTTGGTGGGGGGAGGGGAGAGTGGGGGGGGGGAGGGGAGAGTGGGGGGGGGATTAGAGAGAGTGGGGGGGAAGGGGGGTCATCACTTTTGGTTTATAGAGCTGCTGAATGCTCTCTTATGAATGAAAGATTTTCATTATCAGTGGAATCAGTAGGTCATTTTAAGAGGCGCGAACCGAGTTGCACGTTATGATTGTTTGGGTGGGGTTGTGAGGGGGTTTGGGGGGGGGGGGGAGAGTGGGGGGGGGGGGTCATCACTTTTGGTTTATAGAGCTGCTGAATGCTCTATAATGACTGAAAGATTTTCATTATCAGTGGAATCAGTAGGTCATTTAAGAGGCGCGCACTGAGTTGCACATCGAACCACTCACAAATACACATTTGGAGTGCACCAGATGGATCCAGTTGGGCAAGTCCCACATTCCACACTATAGGACAGCTAAGACTGAGAATCAATTGCGGTGTTTATGGCGCGGTACAAGGTTTAAAACTAAGAAATTGTTGTTTTTAGAAGCGCGTCGGGCAAAAGTTTTTATTAAAACTGTTTTAAAACCTCTTTTAACTCAACTTTTGTTAATGTTAAAAGTGTTTTAATTTACAAGCGTGTCATAACTGTTATGCATCTATTCCAACGTATAGTGCTGGAGTTTTCCCATTGTCACCTTCTCTCTTCGCTCAACACTCGACTTTCCAGTCCTTCCCTCAAACGGACAGCATTCACACAAATAATACTTTACTATTACACCTTTTGGCAACATTAGGTTTCTTTCTCTGAACTAGCATTACATCCGAAAATGGCCCATCCAAGCCTGCACTCTTTTTACTGCACTAAACGACCGACTGCAGCAGACGACGCACGTAACGACGCTGACTGTGTGACGTCATTTACTTGCATGCAATCAATTTGTGCATACAATCCAAGAGGAGATGCAGCCAAAACCAAAGCATTCATGACACTGACAAACCTACAAACAAAGCAACAGGTTCAACCAAAAGGTCCGGCAGGACACAAGACAACAGCAGCGTCCCCCGAAGTGCACGTCCTATCTCACACTGCGCACTCATACGATCACTTCACTTCATAGCAATTTGCTCGCGTACAAATACATTGTCCTAGTCACTGGCGCACAGATACATTGCTCTCAAATTTGCCACTAGACATGACCTCCCACCACATCACCCCGGAAGCACAACACAACTCAACACTTTTTTTTTTTTTTTACAAAACAACCACACTCTCAAATAACAAATCTCATTTTGCAGCAACATAAACAATTTAGTCCCTTACACAAATACAATACCACGCCCCCCCCCCCCCCCCCCCCCCCCCACACACCTTTCGCATCTCTCCGTTTCACTTCGGCTCACTGACGCAGTCAACCAATCAGGTATTAAGTTATTTATAGCTGTGAAGGGTGATGTCACACACACACACACCCATTTTACGGGTTTTGTGCACACACACACACTGCTGGGACAAGTTCAAACACACTAGCAGAGTGTCTTTTAAACACAAAAGTGCATGTAAAAACACCTAAATGGGAAAAACTGATTTTTTTAATTTTTTATAACATTTTACTGCCACTCCAGACAATGCAGAAACAACCCTCAGAAAAAATGGGTGTCTGACTTGGGCACCCAGAATTTTACACACACCCATTTTCCATAAGGATGGTAAAGACAGTCACCCATTTTAGGGCTTTTGTGCACACACACATATGCACACGCACACACACACACATACACACACACAGTCACATAAAAAAGATCCAACCACCCGCACGATCAATCTTGATATTGTGTTGCTGACATAATTAAGCCTGGATAAAAACAATTCCATCTATAGGCAAATGCTGCCCATCTCCAAAGGGCATAGATCTTGATTTAATCCCGTAGACCATAATGTGTATTAGATGTAACATGTCTGACCCTTGTGATAAAGTAATGAGGTGACTGCTGCACCAGCAAAATCCATGTTTTCTCAAAATTTAATCAGTTTTCACACAGCTGTCAAACACCCGTGACCCTTGACCTTATGATATAGAGTTGACTGAACTAGTATACATAGGAAGGTCTTATCATCATCAGCTACCTTTGTGCCAAATTTGATTGAAAAGTTTGCAAAACTGTTGATAATACATGTAACTACAATTCTTTCCACAAGAAAGGCAAAGCCATTATGGCTCACATGGACAACCGATATACGTATGTGTGACCTTTGTGACAATAAGTAAAGGACTGGCTTTCGCTCCTGCAAAGTCCATGTTTTCTGAAAATGTATTTTTCACACATATGTACACCCCCCCACCCCCTCCCTTGACATTTGCAAGGAGTTAAGTAAATTAGTATGCACAGGATGGTCTTATCGTCAGCAACCTTTGTTGCAAATTTGAAAATTTTGTGAAAATATTGACAATACCTACAATTTTATCAAAAATTGGTATTTTACACACATTTGCAAGCCTGTGACCCTCTCCGAAGGGTTATCCAAATCAGTATGTATGGATAGATCTTACCATCAGGTATCTTTGCAGCAAGTTTGGGTTTGAAGTTGTGAGCAGTATTTGAGGAAAAAAAATCTTTTGTCAAAATATGGCTAGTTTGGACCTCTTTCCTGAGCTCTTGTGACCCTTGACCTTTCCGAGGAATCAACCAAATTAGTATGAATTGAAAGGTCTTACCCTCAGGTATCTTGATACCAAGTTTGGGTTTGAAGTTGTTAATAATATGAGAAAAAAATAAATTATGTCAAAATATAGCTATTTTTGACCTATTTCCTGAGCCCATGTGACCTTCCCCTTTGTGAAAGGTCACTCAAATTGGTTGTTTGAAAAGGTCTTGCTACAAAGTATCCTTGGGCCAAGCTGGAAGACTGTGGCTTGAATAGTCTCAGAGAAAATGCCAACGTTAAAGTTTTCGGCACAGACGACGGCAGACGGACGACACACAGACCACCACTGGACCAAAATAATAGACTCACTTTCGCTTCGCACGTGAGCCAACACTAAAAAAGTGAATCCTTTCACTATCTGTGACCTCATGTGAACGCTGTAAAAATAAAATCTTACCTTAAAAACCCTCTCAGCACCAGTCTGACTGTCAACGAGCGTTGTTTGGTAATCCTTTGTCGTTTGTTCAAGTTTACTGTCCCACTTGCAATAATAGTGATCCGGCGGGGACTAGCAGTTTTGGCATAGTTTGCAACAGTTTTGGCGTAGTCTTTCCTTGTAGATTTAGCGTAGTTGTTTCCCTCCTCCTTTCTCATCCAGGCTTGGGACCGGCAATGGCGGAGTTGTATTCCTTTGCAGATATATATCCAAAGGCACAATTCAAAACAAATTACAAGGTCCTACACTTTTGAAACACAAGGCCCCAAGCTAACGTGCACATGTTGTCACGTGGTCAAATGCCCATTCAATGGTGTCATATAACCGCAAGATGAGCGAAACTGAATTTCTTTTTCTAAAGAAAACAACTTGAATACCTTATTGGTCGAAGGGGGTACAATGCATGGTTCCTTTGACCTCCCTCAGGCTTACAAGGGTCAGTGTAGCGAACCCCCGTGACCCGGGCAATACCTTGACTTATCAGATACTAGCCTCACGTATTTGTATCCACACCCCCCTCCCCTCCCCCCCCCCCCCCCCCCCACGCCCCCCCCCCCCCACCCCTTCACAACACACACACATACTTTAAGACCCAAGGTCCCGCCATTTCTCAAATGTTGGTGATGTTGCCTGTGTATCAGCTGCATACATTGACCATGATAATTCAAGGGCAGTGTCAGATTAGCTTGTCTCCTGAAGGCGCCAAGCTAATCTGACAGTATCCTTGAATTATCATGGTCAATCCATCTCCTGCTTCAGGGTCCCGGGCAAAATGGGTTAAGACACGTTCAGAAATACTGCCGAAATGTTGTAAGAACACATGACAGGGTCTGATCACTTTACTCCAGAAAGGGGGGGGGGGGGGGTGTCCAACTTCTTGTTTGGGACCATAAACCTGATACAAAAGGCCTCCACGACCCTACACTTTGCTTCGACGGGGGCCGAAAAATCAAACAGTGGGAGGCGGGGGGGGGGGGGGGGGGAGGAGGGGGGGGGGGTAGTTGACAGACTTTGCTTCCAGGGGTCTGGGAAAGGGGGGGGGGGTGGGAAGGGTAGGCATCAGACCCTTGCTTCCAGGGGCTGATAGATCAAACAACAGTGGAGGTGGGGGTGGGGGTGGGGGGTGGCTAAGGGGGGGGGGTGCTGGTCGTCAGACCTGCTTCCAGTGGCCTTAAAATCAAATGGGGAGGGGGGGGGGTGGACCAACCCCATAATAACACTCTTGTAATAAATCTTTACGTTGTCAATGGTTTTCTTATCGTATTATTGTCTTTCATCCCCATCCGGCTGTTTCGTTTTGCAAATTCAAAGGTTATACAGTATACAAAATGATCCAGGGTTCCATCAGATAAAAAATGCTATACATGCTGAAACCAACCCAATGATAACACTCTTGTAATAAATCTGTATGAAAACGAAAATGCCGTGAGTGTCGGAGAATCTCAATTCATTTCTTTTGTAACTTTTGAAACTTTTTCAGACTGTTGCGGATGTAATCCTTAATGTTTGTCCAGCGCCTATGTCTAAGTGCGGGCTCTTCTGCAATTGCCTGCTGTATCTCGGCCTTTCCAGGAAGTTTGTTCACGACGAGGTGTGTCTTGAAACAAGTTTGAACAGCTTTCTCTTCAGCTTTCCCCCATGGTTTCCTTGAAAATCCAGCTTTCTTTCGAAACAGGAGCTGACGCAGTACTGTCATCATCAAAACTATCTAGATTTTCATCAGGATCTGTACGTCTTTTCTCTGTCATGCTCATTGATTCCTGTGTTGTTGACTTGTTACATGCTTCATTCACAGGTGCTGTTTCCCCCGAGACCTCTCTGCAAGTTTCTGATGTGTCTTCGTTGTCAAAGTCAATCTCTTCATCATCGCCCAGCTCAGCTCTAATGCAACTCTCTAAATCTATCGTCCCATTGTTAACTGACAGAAGAATCTTTGCCACTTTGCCTTTTGAAGGACGTATTGAGGTTGGCGGTAGATATGGCGATGTATCCGAATATCATGACCAAGGAAGTCTGCCAGCTGATCCTGGTCTAACTCCGAGATGGCCATTGACTGAGCTAAAGTTGCAACCTGTTTCCGTAACTGAGTAAATGTGAACATGGCTGGGTTTGACACGTTTGCTTGCAGTGCATGTGCATTCAGAACATCATGGCCTCTGTAAGGCCTCTGACCAGAAGGTTTGACAAAGATGTACTGGGAACCAGCGAGAGTTGGCACCGATTGCCTCATTGAAGGATTCTGTCCACAGTTGTCATCATCTTCTTCGTCAGCAAAATGGAAACACTCCTATTAAACTTGCCTCTAATTTCCACTCGCTGAAAATGATTCACCATTTTCTTCTCACCCTCTGTGAGACCTTTCAAGATATCTTCTTCTTCTTCTTCTCGAACGCCATCACACTTGGAGTTTGGCTCTCAAAATGAAATCTGTGGTCTTCTGTAGCGCCTCCACAGGCCCGTACAGTTTCTCTTGTAGGGTGGCGGGCTTCGACCATATCTCCTCCCTCAGCAACTGGTGGTTCCTACAGCCCTGGAGGATGGGCTCTGTGGTCTGCTCTGCTTCTCCACAAGGGCACAGGGGAGATGGCACGAGGTGGAAGCGTCTGTGCAGGTGGAAATTGAGTCGGTTGTGCCCGGTCCTCAGACGGAAGATGGTCACCTGCTCTTGTCTGGACAGCTGATGGTAACTGTCTAGGGGCCGTTGTGGTGGTCTGTACACAGACTTAATGATGGTCTTCATCTCTGTGAAGCTGACTCCATTTTCGTCTTGTTCTTTCTCTGCGCCCACTTTTGCCATTCTGTCAGCTTCTTCATTGCCGTAGATGCCACAGTGTGAAGGGATCCACTGCAGCACCAGCCTGGTGCACTTGATGTTTTGCAGTGCCTCTTGTAGACGTGGCAGTTTGCTTGCTGTTGCTGCCTCAAGAACAGACATGGCATCAGTCAGAAAGACAATCTGGGCATCAGGGTCTACAGTGCCACTAAGGGTGTTTGCAGCATGGACCAGGGCTTCCACATCAGCTCTGTAATTTGTGCAGTGAAGGCCTGTTGGTATTGCCTCTGCCTGCCATTTTCCGTTTGGGTACTGAATGTACACCCCAGCCCCTCCATTCTGAACTGCACCTGTGGCTGATCCATCGGTGTTTGCCCGTATCCATGCCTCCTGGAGATACTTCTCTTCGAGCATGGCCAGTGTCAGGGCTTTCTTGCTCACAGTGCTGTGCTCATCTTTGGTGGTGATGTAGGGTACCGTGGAAGAGATGGTGATGTTTTCTGGCTTACTTTCCCAGGGTGGAAGGTCACTAGTAGGATTCAGAGCCTCTACCTGCGCAGGGAGCTTTGCCTGGTGTTTTCTCTGCAGAGCTCTCGTCTCCTTCACAAAGCTTGATCTTTTCAGTCTCCCTGAGGTTGGCTGTTTCATCCTGGCATTCATAGGATGGGCTTTGGAAGACTTAACCTTTGTGGGCTGTATCAAGGCTTTGCAATCTCTTCTCATGCGCAGGGGTGGGATGCCTGTTGTCTCTTCCATCTTTTCAATTGGTGTGGATCTCATTGCGCCGGTGATGATACACAGTGCCTGGTTCTGAACTCTGTCAATGGTCTGCTGGTGTGACTGGGCTGCCGTCAACCATGCATTGGATCCATACTCAAGGTGTGGTCTCACTGTGCCTTGATATACATTTTTGATGATCTTTTCATTGGCTCCCCATTGTGTACCAGCCAGCTTCCTCATGATGCTCAGCTTTCTTCTAGCTTTTGCTTCTGCATTCCAAATGTGCGGCTTCCTCAAGATATCTTGATTGGTGATTGATCCAATCTTAGCATTCTGGAAGTCTGATACCTTCATCCGCCGTGAGATGGCCTTAGTCGCCTGCTCGGCGTTAAACCCAAATAACTAACTAACTGATACCTTCATTCTCTGAACTTCTCCCCCTCGTTTTCGGTTGAAGAGTGATAGAGCTCAAAGAGTTGCTTTAACCACTGTCGGATAATCTTCCGAAACCATCCTTGTCTCAAGAAGCTGTTGGACCTTCCTCACATCTTCACATGATGGGATCAGCTTGGGTTTGTTCATGGTCATTTTTTCGACCGACTGGGCTGCTGTAGCTGACACACATTTATACCAGTCCCCGGTGAAAACAGAGTCAAACCACTGTGCCTCAGCGAGCTCCTGTCGCCACCTGTCATCTGAACCATGCCCAAGCTGTTTAGATGCCTGTGACTGTTTGATCTGTGAACATTTTTTCAAGGCATGGCCTATGCGCATTGCGAGATTGCCTTTTTTTTAAATGGATGTGTGTCCTCATCATATTCTGCTAGCTCTTTTACAGCCAGTACAACATGATCAAAGCTAACTGAATTGATCACAGCATTTAAACTTGCGATTTTCATTTCTGACATCACTCTGAGAATCTTGAATAGTCTCCCTAACTCCCGCATCCTGGAGCTGATTTGTCCAGCCGTGTGTTCTTCAATGTTCATGCGGTCAAATAATCTCTTTCCATACTCAAGAAGCAAGGGGTCAGTTGTGATGAGATGGCTTATCTCATCATCTCTCTGTCTGGCTAATACCTTATGACAGAAGGAAGAGTCAACTTCAAAAGGTATTGGAAGCATTAGCCTCCCACGTCGTGCCACGTCACCTCGTTTAGCGAACTGAAATTCTCCTGGTTTCTGACAGCAATGTTTTGAGTGTACAGAGATCAGCTTTCTTCGATAGAGCACTTTGCAATGGCTACAGGCGAGAAGGTCTTCAACGTTACAACTGTTGGTGTGATACTTAGGAATCAAACATCCTGATTTCTTTTCAAGAACGGCAACGTTATGCATGTAATCACCCTCATCTTGTAGTCTGATCCATGCTTAACGTCTTTGCTTTGTCCCTTTTTCATCAACAAAATTTTAGCAACATCTGCCTCATCTGCATGGACATCTTGTAATGCTCATTTTCAAGACAAGCTTGCTACACAATTTGCATGCATGTTTCTTGTCACATTTATACTTTCCTTTCCCTCTCTGCGACACGTGCACACCTGTTTCTTCGGTAAGCGCTCTTTCCCCACCCCCAACGTCATGTTCCTTCTGCCTATCCACATTCTCATTACTTACTTATTTACTTATGCCCGTCACCCCTCCCCGGGTATAGGCCGTCGACGAGAGACCTCCAGCGACTCCTGTCCTGTGCTTCTCCTTCGATTTTACTCCAGATGGTTCCCAGTCTCTTGATGTCTGCTTGGAGGTCTCGACGCCAGGTGTTTCTCGGCCTGCCTCTTTCCCTCTTTCCCTGGGGGTTCCATGACAATGCCTGCCTAGTGATACTGGAAGCTGGCTTTCTCAGACTGTGACCAATCCATCCCCATCTTCTTCGCCCAATTTCATTCTCTGCTGTTATCTGCTCTGTTCTCTCCCAGAGTCTGACGTTGCTGATCTTCTCTGGCCAATGGATTTTCAAAATCCTTCTAAGGCAACTGTTTATGAAGATCTGTACTCTGTTGACTGTGGTTTTTGTCAATCTCCAAGTCTCTGCTCCATATAGGAGAACTGCTTTTACATTGGAGTTGAAAATCCGGACTTTGGTGTGTTGTGACAGCTCTCTGGAACTCCACACTTTTTTCAACTGGAGAAAGGCTGCTCTGGCTTTACCGATTCGTGCTCTGACATCTGCATCAGTGCCACCTTTTTTGTCTATGATGCTCCCGAGACAGGTGAAGGACTCCACCTCCTCCAACGGGGTGCCAGCAAGCAAGACTGGTTCTTCCCTGGTTGCGTTCAGCCTCACTGTCTTTGTTTTCTGTTTGTGGATGGTGAGGCCCACTTGGGACGAGGTGTCAGCAAGCCTCGTGGTCTTGTCCTGCATTTGTTGATGAGTGTGGGACAGTAAAGCCAAGTCATCTGCAAAATCGAGGTCGTCAAGCTGTGTCCACAGTGTCCACTGTATTCCACTTCGTCTGTGCTCTGTGGTCCTCTTCATGACCCAGTCTATGGGCAGTAGGAAGAGGAACGGAGACAGCAAACACCCCTGCCTGACACCGGTTCTGACCTGGAGCTCCCTGGTGAACTGCCCTTCGTGGATCACGCGACATGCCATGCCATCGTAGCTGCTCTTGATCAGGCGGACGAGCTTTGTGTGTACACCGTAGTGTCGTAGGAGTTTCCACAGAGTCTTTCAGTCCACACTGTCAAATGCTTTCTCTTAATCCACAAAGTTGACGTACATCGGGGAGCTCCACTCCAGAGACTGTTCCACGATGATGCGGAGAGTGGTGATCTGGTGTGTACATGATCGGTTTTTCCTGAGTCCTGCTTGCTGGTCTCTCAGCTGGGGGTCAACGGAGCTTTTCATTCTCTCCAGGATGATTCTGTTGAAGACCTTTCCTAGTACTGACAGCAAGGTGATTCCTCTGTAGTTGGAACACTTGCTGAGGTCGCCTTTCTTGGGAAGCTTCATTAGGTACCCCTCCTTCCAGTCAGCTGGCATCACCTCCTCTTCCCAGATCTTTCCAAAAAGTGGGTACAGCATCTCTACTGTTGTCTCTAGTTCTGCTTTCAGAGACTCCGCTGGGATGCCATCTGGCCCTGCTGCTTTGCCGTTCTTCAAAAATGCAACTGCTCTTCCGATCTCTTCCCGGCTGGGTCTGTCACAGCTGATGGGTAGGTCGGTTTCTGCCGGCTGGATGTCTGGGGGGTCGGGTGGGCTGGGTCTGTTCAGTAACTCTTCAAAATACTCGGCCCATCTGTCGAGTTGGTCTGCTCTGTCTGCCTTCTTTGTCTTTTACTGGTCGTTCTGTATGACCATACTTGCCCAACAATCTTCTGGTAATGTCGTAGAGCTGTTTCATGTTGCCGCTGCCTGCTGCCTTTTCTGCCTCTGCTGCCAGACTGTCTGTGTAGGCCCTCTTGTCTGCCCTGATATTCCTCTTAACCTCGCGGTTGGCATCCGAGTATTCCTCCTGTGCCCTTGCTTTGGCTGCTCTCGTGCGACTGTTGTTGACAACTGCTTTCTTCTGCTTCCTCACTTCTATCTTCTTCAAGGTCTGTTCCGACAGCCAGTCCTTGTGATGGTGTTTCCTGAACCCTACAGTGTCTTTGCAGGTTGAGTTCAGTGCCTCTCTAACTGCCTTCCACTGCTGCTCTGTGGTGACCGCCTCCTCTTCATTTACTAGCTCCTGTAGCGCTTGAAACCGGTTGGACAGCACCAGTTTGAACTCTTCTCTCACTCCAGTCTCTCTCAGGAGGCCTACATTATAGCGCTGTCTTCTTGTTGTCTCTGTGCGGCTTTCTTTAACTTGAGCTTTATTCGTAAGGTAAGCAGATGGTGGTCTGAGGCGACATCTGCTCCCCTCCTCACTCGAACATCTTGAAATGATCTTCTAAATTTCTAGCTAATGCAGATATGGTCTATTTGGTTCTGTGTAGTATGATCAGGTGAGACCCAAGTTGCTTTGTGTATTCTTCTGTGTGGGAAGATGCTGCCTCCAATGACAAGACCGTTTAGAGCACAAAAGTCTACAAACCTCTCCCCGTTCTCACCCATCTCCCCTAGTCCCTGTCTCCCCATCACCTCTTCGTATCCGGTGTTATCCTCCCCTATTTTGGCATTTAAATCGCCCATGATGATGGTGATGTCTCTCTCCGCACATTTGTCCACAGCACTCTGGAGTCGGTCGTAGAACTCTTGTTTCTCTTCCTCGTCACTGTCATTAGTGGGCGCATAACATTGGATGACGTTCAGCTTGATCCTTTTCTTGGTTCTAAAGGCTGCTGTGATAATTCTTGGCCCAAGAGGTTCCCAGCCCTTCAGCGCTCTCTGTGCCACTGGTGACAGCATGAATGCTACTCCTTCTGTATGGGGGGCATTCTCCTCTTCATGACCTGAATACAGAATCATCTCCCCACTTAACAGCCTTTTCTGGCCATCTGGCTTCACTGGCTTGCAGGTTGTACTTTTGCATTTCCGCTGCTATCTGGGCGGCCTTGCCGCTCTGGTACATGGTCTTGACATTCCATGTGCCCATGGTTGTGTCCCTGGATAGAGCGAGGCGGCTCGGTCCTGTGGCTTCCAAAGACTTCCGGCTTTAACCACAGGAAGTCATAAATCTTCTGGTAGAAGAACCTTCCTCCTCCAGGAAAGGAGATGCTGTTTGTCTTTTCGTCGGCGTTTTTGTAGCTATTTCCTTATTTGCAGGGTGGGGAAGCTACCCCCACGCCCAACCCCCATACTAGGAGGACCAGGGGTTTTCTGTCGGGGTCACCTTCCCTTAGACCATGTTGGTTCACGGCACCTTATTTCATTCGGTGCACCCCTCTCGCGAGGGACCCCCTATCCACCACCCAGGGGACGCGCCTCAACGCCATATGGTCTCAGCGCGAGGACATTCTCATTGCCACCCCCTAATTCACCCCCTAACGCACACTGCACCTTGCTGGTACTTGCTTCACTGACACCTGCCGGCACCCTGAACCTGCCACTTTGAAATCTAACATATTCAATACGTCTGTGTCAGAGATCCCATGGATTGATGGCGACACACCGTATGAATCCTGTGAACTGGAGCCAGGAACAAACTCCTCGTCATCACTGTCCTTGTAATGCGATGTGCTTGCACTCTCAGGTCCATCCCAGGCTCCATTTGCCAAATGGAAAAAGAAAAAAGAAAAAAAAAAGCTGCATTAGGACAGAAACAGCCCAATTTTGGTTTAAGGGGCCTTGCACAAGAATAAAAAGAGTAATCCCGTGTATGACCGATTTACATATGTGTGACCTCGGTGACGAGGGCTGGCTTCTGCAGCAGCAAAATCCATGTTTTCTGAAAATGTAAGCAGTTTTTACACATCTGTCAACCCTGCGTGACCCTTTGAGAGAGGTCACTCAAATTGGTACGTTTACAAAGGTCTTGCCACAAAGTATCCTTGGACCAAGCTTGAAGAATATGGCTTGAATAGTCTCCGAGAAAATGCCACCGTTAAAGTTTACCATGGACGACGGACGGACGACCAGTGGCCCAAAACATAAACTCACTGTTGCTTCGCACGCGAGCCAGTAAAATCATATTCCGCTGCCATCTATACACCCTCCTACCAGACGCACCCTCTCCGGCAGAGCGTGAGGCCATGGGCCTTGGTCATGTGCCAGGAAGGGGCGTGCTTGTCGGCTTCCATAGATCCCGACGGGTTTGGACATCCTGCTGCCATCTGGTGCTGGGTGTGTGCAGAAAGTGCTCAGTGTGGCCAAAACAGTGCTGCAAACATGTCAAATGCAACCCGTAAACTTGACATTGTGGATCAGATATACATAATTACTGCAGTACCTCCAGCCCCCTACGAACAATAACTGGTAATACAGTAAAAAGCGACACTTCAGTTGCACAATCCGAAAAACCTGTTCGTGTTAGTCTGTTCTTCGAATCGCCAGGCAGTTTTGCGTAGAGGATTGAAATACATCTGGCGCCATTTTGGTTTTGTCATAGTGCATGCATGTGTCAAGTTACTTTTCGATCACAATCACACGTCAGGGAAAAAAAAGCAACAAAATCGCGTGACAGATTGATCTTGTAATGGTGTTATTGAACGAATTCCTTTCATTGAAGAAGAAAGCTTTTGTTAAAATCGTGGGGTTCTATTATCTTTTACTACAAGACTGAGCAGCAGACGCCGGCGCCGGCCGAGCGGGGGTAGCAGACGTCTCAGTTTTCTCGGCCAAACGGGTCAGTATCGGCTGACTGTGCAATTGTATCGGATTGGGAGCATCTCAGTTAAATAACTGCGCTGAAGAAGTACACTTGGGCGTGCTCTTAACTAAGAAATATTGCATAAAATTGTACCTCTGCAAACGGAACAACGGCTGGCGGGACGAAAGACAATAGGAAGGGGAAACAACTCAGGTCATGTCACTGCGCAGACCGACCAATCAGGTATCAAGTTGATCATAGAGACACTCGCTTCTGTGGCAACATACAGGCCCAGTGCGTTGCAAACACACAACATGAGGTAAACCTCTGAAAATGGGGACATCCTATTTTGATATTTTTTTTTCTGACTTTTGAATGAAAGATAGTGCAGAAACAACCCCCAGAAAAAATGGGTGCCTGACTTGGTCACCCGTAATTTAACACACACACATTTCCATAAAGATGGTAAAAAAAAGTCACCCATTTAGGGGTTTTGTGCACCGCACACACACACACCGGCACACACACACACACACACACACACACACACACACACACACTGACACAAACTGACGCATACACACACATAAGCGACACCAACGAGATAGGTTGACTGAAAACAGTGCTCAAACTCCATACTTTCGTTAATTCAGCGGTGCGGCGGGGTATCAGTTCGTAACCCAGTGGCGAAATTCTGTCACTTCATAATAGTGCCCATGAAAAACATCATGATTGGCCGTGCTGTCATATACCGACTGACGAGCAAAAGAAATGATCGGCGACATTTTTGGAATCAGCTAGTGATTCAGATGATTCCTTAAATGTCGCATTTCTTTTGATCGTCAGTATATGATCAGCGAAATAGTGTAACTCACTGCTTATCTCATTGACTAAAAGACTATGCCATAGCGGATCGATTAATGTAACCAGTGTGGTCTACTAGACATGATGTAAGGGACGTAAGACGTTTTTAAGGGCAAGAAACAGCACGGTTGTTTCCCTGCTCTTGATTTTTTTTTTTTTTTTTTTGAGGGGGGATGGGGGGGGGGGGGTCCCATATACTACGGGAGACCAATAACAGAGAATAGAATCACAAATAGTACATAGTTGCGCCCCATTTTCTATTGTTCTATACTTTTCGTTCACCTGACTCATGAAGGCCACGGAACACAGTGCCGGTTTCCGTACTGCCCAGTCCCTTAGCCTTAGTCAGTCCCAGTCATCCCCTAATATTTCAATCCCCTAAAGATCACTACCGCCTACCAGCTGCACATTTGCCATGCACAAAATACAAAAAAGCAAAAAAAACAAACAAACAGAAGCACATTGACTGTCTCATATCTTGGCGCTATGAACCTGATTCCATACCAACCCCACACCCAAGCCGAGCTGAAATCAGCGTGCTCCTCAAATCACTACGTCAACGGCAACTCAAAATAGGCCCACAATCGTCCACTGGATAAGCTCAGGATGGTATGAATCAAAGCACCAAACATGTCTCCTCTTATCTAACCAGAAATTTCCAGCAAATTCCAACATTCAGCCTTACTACAAATTTTCAAACAAGGCATTAAAGTTATTTTTAAAAACACCGTTCCTTGCACTGCCTCCACTGCCCAATTTGAATAGGTAACATGACCTGAAACAAAGAATATAAATACAATAATTTTACCGACAAATAATGGAAGCACTGATGAGAAAAATACTCAAAACCCGGGGACACTACGATGTTAAAACAGGAGAGGGAAAGAGGGCGGGGGTTTGGGGGTGGGGGGGGGGGGGGTCTGGCAAGGGGGAGGGGGAGGCTGGCAAGGGGGGTGGGGGGGGAGTGAGGGGGCGGGGATGGGGGGGGTGAGGGGGGGGGATGGCCGGGAGGGGGAAGGCTGGCGGGTTGGGAGAAGAAAAAAAAAACAAAGAACCAAACAACAAAAAAAAAGATAAAAATCAATGAGTCTGGATCTCAGTCAGTCAAATTATGTCGACCACGATAACATGGATGGGTTCAATCAGACTGGAAGGGTCAGCTTAATTCGCTATATCTGCCCGGCCGGGCCAGGGACACTCTACCCACCCTAAATCCACCCACAGCTTAGGGAAGGCACCCAGTGACGTGGGTTGACATGACTCCACTCATATTTGGACGTAAAATGTAAATGTATCCATTGTAAAAGTCCACCCAGTGAGAACACACACATGCCTGAATCCACCCAGCTGATAAACACAATATGAGTGGCAAAGCAGCAGGACAAATATTTAGGCGTTTGGTAGATTGTTTACGCCTATGCCGATACAGGGCGAACTGCTGACTCAGGCTCTTTTAACTGGGCTTCAGTTCAATTGAGGTTGTTTCGTGTCTCTAGGTCAAGCCAGGCTAATTTTTCAATCGTTCAGTTTTCAGTCCTTTTAAAGTTAAATTGTTTTTACCCGGCCACCTGTTGGTCTGTCAAGTCCGCCGCCCCGCCTAAGCCAGTAGCTGTTGGACTCACTAGTTCATTTAAGGCAGCAGCCGAGTCTGTGCCCTTAGATCAGTGGTCTGTGCCGCATACAGTCACTGTTATTTATTCTGTGTCAGTCAAGCAAGTGGTCAGTAGTACAATACACTATCAAGCTGTGTATTAGTTTGCAAAAGTACACTGATGGTAGTGTAGAATGTAGGAAAGCAGGTACTAGGCTAAGTTCAATTGACGCGCCTGAAGCTGAGCGGCGTACACAGTGTCAGTGCTGTGTCAGTGAGACCGATTCATTCGTGCCACGTACACGTGACAGTGTGTGTGTTTGTGCGTGCGCGTGTAGTGTGTGCCAATGTGTGTGTGCGTGTGTCAGTGTGTGTGCGTGTGTGTGATGTTCCCATACCATGTCTAGTATAGTTGTCGAGCTCGCAACATACGTACACTGATTGCAATTGCCGTATTTTAGTACCCACCCTACTTTTGACCAAAAAACGTTTTGGTCAGTTGATTTTGGACCTTACGGCCTTGCGCCGTCAGGTCCAAAGTCACAGAGCGGCCTACAAGGCCGGCTGGGCATACTATGCCGCTTGTGCGACAATGTGCTACAAGATTACGCTTAAGCCAGCCGCTCAACCACCACTCAGAAATCTTTTCTGCTGCAAGAGGCATAAATTCTCATGAGCAGGAGTTCGCGAGTATGTATACCTATTGGGACAGCGTTTTACCCTTATCAGCTACTCAAACGGCTGCAGTACTCGAGGTTTACAATACTGATTCTGCTCAATCACCCACTGCGGCATTCCAACCAGGTGTGCTAAATCTGCCTATGTGTGTCACCTTCAAAGTGTACCGTTGTGACGGTGACATACTTGGGCGTATCAGACAGGTAGAAACACCAACCGCGCTGAGCTAGCCGGTTTTCCAGTCAGTGGGTCTTCGAGCCGAATTCGGCAGTTTGAGTTGACCCGCCGCGCGCAACCGCGGGCCAACAGCGACCAGATGACTTTGTGCTTACTGGAACTGAGCGGGCTTGAGGGCTGGTTTTGTCATGTTCAGCAAAATACACTTATATAGCCCACTTCACCGCTGTGCCATCACATGCATGTGGGGCGATTCTTAGTAATGTCTATGCGCCGGCTACGGCGTGACTATACCGTGGCCAGCTACTCAGACTATGCTAAGGTTCCTCGGGCCGATCTGCACCGCCATATCAGCGCCCGGGAAACTTCAGCTCACTGGGTCGGTTATAGACTCAATAATCATGCCGGATTATTAACCCATATAAGGCCACATTTCCCAAATTGTGGAGGTGTCACCTATCGACTATGCCGCACCAGTTGCAGAAGATAGCCGATTGACCATGAAAATTTGGGTAGTCTCAGATTAGTTTGGGGCTATCAAACGTGACGGAAGTGTCAAATTAGCTTGGCGACAGATGCCGCCAAGCTAATTCGGCAATACCTTTGAATTATCATGGTCGTTTGATCTCCTGCTGTTGTGCGTGGAGGATATGGTTAGGCCTATGTTTGGCAGTTGCACGTACGCGCGAAATTGATGTGCACAGACACAAGTCTAATAGCGCTTTGCTGGTCTGATGTTTAGGACCTTAATTACGGCTTCTAGTCGTAAGATTAAAAATCACAGACCAGCACACACTTCATGACTAGAGCTCGATCTCGTACGGCGTACAAATCAGTTTAAGAACAGCACTACACGATCAGAGTAATGTTACTTTGCCAGGCTTACGTTGGCAATGTCAATGTGATTCAAGCTGACCTCTGCCCGGATGAGCGTGCATGAACGTTTTCTTAAAGTCAAATCATTACTGACCTGGGGTCAGTTGCATGCGTGAGCTAAGTCCTGCGCCAGCCACTAAGCAAGGCGTTCCGCTATGAGCGGAGCGCCTTGCGTCAGTAGTGGCTGGCGCAGGACTAAGTTTATTCATGCGACTGGCCCCAGAGTCGTAAACGCTGAGCTCAGCCAGTGGCCGGACTAGGCACAGTGTACTCATGACACAACATGTGACAACATTTCAACTTGTATGTCTGCATGTAATACCTGCCGTATGTAATCAGGTCATCGTCATACAGGTGACACAGCAAAGTACTGTCGGCAAATTAAAATAAAAATTTAAAAAAAGGAATTCTACGAGTGACACATGACCGTAGTACATTCCGGCGTTGTCTTGTTAGGAACGGCCGAGTATTTTCAACATAATTATTGTTAACCCCTTGGGTGTCGGTAGCGGTTTTAGTCGCTATGATTCCTACAGGAATCATCGCTACTAAAACCACTATCAAAACACACAGGGTTAAAGAATTCGACCGTGTTAAAAGTTTGAATACTGAACTGAAATTGATTATCGGCAATCAGATCATGGTTTGACGTCAACACAGAGGCCACCCCACCGCCCATTAACCCCTTGGTTGCTGTTGGTAGCGTCTTGTGTCGATGTGACTCGGTCTGCAGGTATCACCTTCTGTATGAATCACCTCGACGAAACACGCTGCCAGTACAGTCAAAGGGTTAAGCCCTTGACGGCTGCGCCGGACTGACGACTCCTCTGAGCGAAAAGGACGCAACACTACGCGTCTTTTCCGCCTAACGGTATTGTCAGCAGTCTGTCAAGTTGTTAGAAAAGTCATGCGTGCTGTCTGACTGCGCAGAACAAAGGCCTCACTTGGCCCACTTGGCGCATTTAATCGAGGAATTGATTGGAACTTGTGTCATTGCCCCGCTAATCAGTATGCCTAGCCAATGGTGAATATACATCGCTTAAAACCTGCAACTGAACATGCAGAGAACGTAGCTATTGTCCCATCCGTGTTCCGTTATCTGCATTAGGTGATGGAAACGGATGAAGCCGCCCTCCGAGCCAACAGGGCCTCATGGCACAAAATTTGCAGAGCCAAAATAAGCAATACATTTTTAACTTAACAGAAAGATGAAGCGAACAAATGAGCAAACTGTTAGCAGCCCTGTGCATGTGAAGACCAGACGCTCGGACCAGATTCTGGCTGGAGATGCTTCAAAGAATCCGAAGACGTATGTTTTTGTTTTGTTTTTTAATAGCCCTCCAGATTTTGCAGGTTTACATGAGGCACGCAAGCTGTCGCTGAATTATAAAATCCGCAGACAAGCTACACTACTCGGGGAGTATGAGGAGCTGAAGAAGCGTGGGTTTAAAGATATGGTGGTTGTTGGAACCAAACATCGCAATGCCGCGTGGCAGTCTTTTATATTACAGACGAGTCCCTGCCAGGTCCAGACAACCAGAAGATGGCAAGGACTCGACAGCCCTGCATAGAACTGTAGATAAAGAGCTCACGGCTTTCAATGAAATCTTCCAGACAGGGGACCAGTGTTTAGCAAGTCACATTTATGCCAGCTGTACTCCACTCTTCTCGGGCAACTTGAAGTAAAAAACGAGACACGCCTGCGTGATAAGCTGTCGACGGCCGTACCAGATCCGATACATACTCCTGTGGGATGAGAAATCATGTTGTTCTTTGAAAGGGACGTCAGGCATGCTTCAAATAAGGCTTGCACACGAGACCTTGAGACTCTTGAACAAGCTAAAAAGAGGCCAGATCGCCACGGTAAGGCGGGAAATCTTCAAACACAAAAGATCATCGTTCACCGCCACGTTCAACGACACCTGCCAAGACTGAGGAGATAGTGCCACCATCACATTGAAAGTAGTCATGAGCTACATTTTTGACGGTCAAACTCAGTCTGAAGAACAGAAAGACCAACCAAAGAACCAGCACAAACAACGGACACGAATGTCGCAGTTACCGCTGTCGCATCTGTGCAGACGATTCCCGACTGAGCTCTGGACTGCACTTGCCACCGGGAAAACGCTCAAGTATGTTGCTGCCCACGAGATCACGTTCCAAATTCCAAAAAATTCCAAGAAAATCAAGAACATTACCAGCTTTCCACTCGTTAATAGGTTGCGACGTGCCTTTGTCAGTCACGGGAAAGAGCAAGATTAAGACATGGAGCTCATAGTGTTTATATCCTGAGGCAATAAATGCTTCTTTTTTGCCATGCTGGACTAACCAACAGCGATTACCGAGGGGTTGATGGCAAAATTTGAGGGGCTGGTTGTCTTCCTGTATGATCGGACAAGTGGACTGCATACGGTGGACTCGTATTTCGCAGTAAAGTATCATTATGTGACCTTTGCCATCCGATACATTCGGTTCAGTCGTTTTAGAGATATAACCCACACACCTTTTTCTTTCTAACCGTAAGTCTACGTTACCTTGACCTTGACCCTAGCGAAGGTAATCTACTGAAGTTACACTATTATGAAGTAAAATAGAGATAAAATCCGCCATATTGTTGAAAAATGACACCATACAAAAAGATTCATACAAATATGGCCACAGTGACCTTCACATGAAGGTTAGTCACCTAAATCTGGTTTGCTGGTTATAAACGACACATTTAGCTGAGATAGAATATCATCAACAATTTGGATAAATCAGTTAAATGGCTCAAGAGATATTGCCTACACTGATGTTAGGTGTTGCGGTTATGACCTTAAAGTTATATTCCCCAGAGAATCATACTCACTGATCTGAACAGTCAGAAAACTGTCTGCAACAGATACTGCTGACAGTATGTGTATGGGTCCTTTGTGTACTATCTTAGAGCTTTAAAATGTAAGTACAATGCCAAATGTCGAAATTCATCGTTTGGAGGGTGTATTGTTTTTGTACCTGAGTAGTCGCGGATTTTTCGTCTGCATCGGCCTCGTTTTGAATTAATATGCATATTTATGAGCATACGTCATAAAGCAGAACCCGACCGACATTCAGTGTATCGCAAAACTGCAGGTCACGAGGTCACAGTCATCGGTGTGGTGTACACACGTGTCAGTGCGGTGTACTGATGTTCTGCGGCATCCCTTTGATGTAATTTTTCACGAGAAAGTAGAATAAACCTTCTATACTCGCTATGCGGGGAAGTGGCGCAGTGGTTAATGCGTCTGCCTCCAATGCCAAAGGTGCGAGGTTCGATACCGGGTTCCGGCGTTGGATTTTTCTCCTCTGGTGTCACCGTCTGGGCAGTGGGCAGATGTTCACATCTGCACGGGACATAGACGACCCCGGCCCACACGAGTCCCCTGCTGCCTTGCAGGCCTGGCCGCTTGGCTGCGGAAAGGCTAAGGGAGGAAACCCCTGACATCAAAGCCCCCGTGTCTCCGGGGAAGGCTTTTGAGCCAGAGACTAAGACAAGGACAGTCTGATATAAAACCTACGACCCGAGGACCTCGATGCCACCGTCCCAGCTTGCTAGGCCATGGCAAACGAACCAAGGGTTTAAAGGGTGGGGCCAGTACTGCGCACACTGCACTCCACCAAAAAGCTCCACCGCGCAGGCTTTAGGAAACGCCCACGGACTATGACACTGAACTTTCCAAGTCCTGTAGCGATGGGCAAGGGGCAAAACGGCAGGCGAAAGATGTCACTGGAAGCCGCAGTCTCAAACCTGCATGCAGGCGGTTCAGGATATTGGTCGACTGATGTTGACCTGGGGATGACAACGTCACTCGGCACACCCTGAACGACCAAGCAGCCTTCTCTAGGGACAGCACTGCTTGCTCCACACGAAGAGGGGCCTAGAAAAGGTGGCCTAACCAAAGCTCATCCCCTCGTAACCCCAGTTGGCTAGCCGCGGTCAACGGGCATCTTCTCATGCGGTCAGAAAACAAGAAAAAACAATGGATCCACTCTCATGATGACCACGACCGGACTCAACGTAGCATGCTGGAACATCCGAACCATGCTCGACACAGCAGACAGCGGACGCCCTGAACGTCGCTCCACCCTCATTGCCCATGAATTGCGGAGGTTAAACATCGACATCGCCGCGCTCAGCGAAGTACGCCTTCCGGAGGAAGGCAGCCTCCAAGAACTTGGCGCTGGCTACACCCTCTACTGGTCAGGCAGGCCTGCATCAGAAAGACGGCTCTCAGGCGTGGGCTTCATGGTGAAGACCCCCATTGCGACTAAGTTGGAAAACTTACCAACGGGTCACTCCGCCGCATCATGTCCATGCGCCTCCCACTGAGACACCAGCAATATGTCACCCTTCTCAGTGTGTACTCCCCAACCCTCCTGGCAGAGCCTGCAGAAAAAGACAAGTTCTACTCTGACCTGCGCAGCCTCCTGCAGAGCACCCCTGCAGACGACAAAGTCATCATCCTTGGCGACTTCAACGCCAGAGTGGGCCAAGACTCTGAAGCCTGGAAAGGAGTCCTCGGCAAGCATGGCGTTGGGAACTGCAATGACAATGGTCGCCTACTGTTGGAGCTCTGTGCAGAGCAGCAACTTGTCATCACCAACACTACTTTCCAGCAAAAGGACAGTCGAAAGACCACCTGGATGCATCTCTCGCTCCAAGCACTGGCACCTTATCGACTATGTCCTAGTGCGTCAGAGGGACCGCAGTGATGTCCTCCTCACCAGAGTGATGCCCAGCGCAGAGTGCCACACTGACCACCGCCTTGTACGCTGCAAACTCAGGCTCCGCCTCAAGCTGAAACCCAAGAAAGGGGGCCCCCCCAAGAAAAAGCTTGATGTTGCCAGCCTTCAGCGTGACGACAAGAAAGCTGCCCTTCAGGCCGATTTACAGCGCATGCTCAAAGACACAGTTGATCCAGCAGACTCCTCCCCTGAAACACTCTGGGAACAACTGAAAACTGCTATTGTAAAATCCTCTGTGGAAGTCTTGGGCTTTGCTAGAAAGAGGAACAAAGACTGGTTTGACGAAAACGACGTAGAGATCCAGGAACTTCTAGCAAAAAAAAAAGAGCCGCCCACCAGGCCCACCTAGCCCAGCCTTCCTACCCTGTGAAGAAGTCTTCCTTCCGCCTCATCTGCAGCAGTCTCCAGCTCAAGCTTAGAGAGCTCCAGAACGAGTGGTGGTCCAGACTCGCACAGAGGACCCAGCTCTGCGCTGACAACGGTGACTACAGGGGCTTCTACGAAGCACTGAAAGCAGTGTATGGCCCTAGGCACACGGTACAAAGTCCCCTGCGAAGCGCTGATGGACAGGCACTCCTCACAGATAATACCTCCATCTTGAACCGCTGGTCGGAATACTTTCAGGACCTCTTCGGCGCTGAACGCACTGTTCAAGAAACAGTCATCCTCCAAATCCCGCACCTTTCACTAAAGGTTGAATTGGACGAACCGCCCACCGCCGAAGAGACCCTCACAGCCATCCACCAGCTCAAGAGTGGCAAAGCAGCAGGCATTGACGGAATCCCGCCAGAGATCTGGAAACATGGAGGCCCAGCACTGCACAACAAGCTCCACGACCTCTTTCTCTGCTGCTGGGAAAAAGGAACACTACCAAAGGATCTCCGTGATGCAGTCATCATCACCCTGTACAAGAACAAAGGAGAGAAGTCTGCCTGCTCTAATTATCGTGGAATTACCCTGCTGTCCATTGCCGGGAAAATTCTCGCAAGGTTGCTCCTGAATCGGCTGGTACCTGCCATCGCTGAAGACCACCTCCCAGAGGGCCAGTGTGGCTTCAGAGCCAACAGGAGTACCACCGACATGGTCTTTGTGCTGAGACAGCTTCAGGAGAAGTGCCGCGAGCAGAACAAACGTAACGTTTGTCGACCTAACAAAAGCGTTTGACACTGTGAGCAGGCAAGGTATGTGGCAGATCCTGGAGCGACTAGGTTGTCCCCCAAAGTTCCTCAACATGATCGTCCAGCTCCACGAGGACCAGCAAGGCCAGGTCAGACTAAACAGTGACCTCTCAGAACCATTCCCCATTCGCAACGGCGTGAAGCAAGGCTACGTGCTGGCACCGACCCTCTTCACCATCTTCTTCAGCATGATGTTGAAGCAGGCCACAGTGGACCTCGACGATGACGACGCAGTGTACATCAGGTATCGTCTCGATGGCAGCCTGTTCAACCTCAGACGACTGCAGGCCCACACGAAAACCCTAGACCAACTGATTCGTGAGCTGCTCTTCGCTGATGACGCTGCCCTCGTTGCACACACAGAGAGAGCCTTGCAGCGCATTACGTCCTGCTTCGCAGATGTTGCCCAGCTCTTTGGACTTAAGGTCAGTCTGAAAAAGACTGAGGTCCTTCATCAGCCGGCACCCAAGGAAGATTGATTGATTGATTGTACATTGCTTAGCGTCCCGACAGCAACAAGGCCTTCTCAGAACGTGCCTGCACTGCTTGTGAAAAAAAACCAACTAAACAGAACATTGAATGTATGTCGCCAGCCGGTCAAATACATTAAATAAACCTAACACATAGGGCCTAAATAAAGCTAAGACCATTTAGCAACACACATCCAATATCAAGAGCTACAGGCAGTGCAGACAGTAAGGAGAGTTTTAAAAAGGCAAATACAGGTGAATGGGCAAAGGGTAGACAGAAACACATGCCCCAGAATAGAGAGAAAAACCCACCCTGTGGGGCTGACCAGGGTGACCCTGGGAACTAAAAAATACCTAACCCCACCCAAGTCCCCCAGGGCAGACCCGGGTGGGGGACCCAAGGAAGAGCATCGCCCTCCCCACATCACCATCGGCGAGTCCGAACTGAAGTCTGTACACCAGTTTACCTACCTTGGCTGCATCATCACGTCAGACGCCAAGCTGGACAAGGAGCTGGACAACAGGCTGGCAAAAGCCAACAGTGCTTTCGGGCGACTATTCAAGCGGGTGTGGCACAATCAACAGCTGAAAAAAAGGCACCAAGATCAGCGTGTACAGAGCTGTCGTCCTCACCACCCTGCTGTACGGTTCCGAGTCCTGGGCCCTCTACCGCAGCCAACTACGACTCCTCGAACGCTTTCACCAGCGCTGCCTGCGTACCATCCTCAGCATTCACTGGAGTGACTATGTCACCAACGTCGAGGTCCTTGAACAGGCGGAAACTGTGAGCATCGAGGCTTTGCTGCTGCGGACACAGCTTCGCTGGGCGGGGCACGTCTCCAGGATAGAGGATCATCGCCTACCCAAGATCACTCTGTTCGGCGAGCTCGCCACTGGACACCGAGACAGAGGGGCACCAAAGAAGAGATACAAAGACGGTCTCAAGAAGTCACTTAGTGCCTGCCAAATCGACCACCGTCAGTGGTCTTCGCTTGCTGCGGACCGTGACACCTGGCGCTCCACCATTCACAAGGCAGCCGTCTCCTTTGAGGACTCTCGCAGAGCTAACCTTAAGGACAAGCGGCTCAGAAGAAAAAACAGAGTTGTCGTAACTCAGAACCCTGACCAGACCTTCCCCTGCAGCCACTGCGGTCGAACCTGCCTGTCCCGGATTGGCCTCCGCAGCCACGAAAATGCCTGCAGACGACGTGGGCAAGCCCTATAGAATCTTCGTTCGCGAAGTCAAGCCAAGAAGACTCGCTATGCTGTCAAAATCACGATGCGGGTTCCAATCGGCCTGCTAGTATTTACTAGTAATGATCGTGCGTACAGTATGCACCGAGGGCGTGACCTTTGATCCTTTACCCCTCGGAAACACGCACCTTCTTCCAACATTGAAACAGAACATTGGTATTTATACCCACTTTCTGCACTGCAGTCAATTTCACATCTCACACATCGAAGTCTACGTAACTGAAAGCATCATTGGAAACGACAAATGCACCATCGCTGCACTGAGAAACACTACCTCTCTGAATCGAGTGAATGAGAGCCCGCGGCACGACCAGTTATGTCAGTGCAACTTTGACACACACCCGTAGTTTTCAGATCTCTGCAGCATAAAATGTGATAACTAGCTCGTAACTATATGATAAAACAGGTTTAAATTTAGCGAAATCAGTAAGAGATAAATTCTACGGAAGATCATGACTTCTGAAAATCACTAGCGCATGCGGAACTATAAGAAGATCGACAAAGACCGTAGATTACTTAATGACTCAGCAGGAAAGCAACAAATTCCGGGGGGGGGGGGGGGGGGGGGGGGGCGGTCAAGCCAAGCTCTTGCTTTACGCGTTGGCACATGTCCACTGATATTCCCTTGTCCTATGTCAATTCTACTTAGGGGTATCTTGTCTCTCTTCCTCATTCTTGTCTTCAATTCCGAGTCTGTCACTGTCGGCGCGACTCCATGATACTTTCTTTTTTTCTTCGCTGGTTCATCCGCGGCCATCTTGTCTCTGATTGGTTATAATTATGCAGATGACCTAAGGTCGTATAGAATAGTTATGACGTCAGTTACCATCGCCTATCAGAAGCAATCTTTTTACGTATCCGTCAGAAAATTTCGATGGGCCTCTTTTCGCTTTAAACGGACGCCGGAAAAAAAGCATTTGGTGGGACAATAGGGTGGTCACTCTCTAAGTGGGTATGTATACTGAAGCCCAGTAAAAGTTTTTTGCTGCGAACTGAACCCTTCAAAAAGGTCGGGCGTGCCCCTTTAATGTTGAACGAGGTGAATCTCCGTGGTTTATTACAACTTGTACTGCTGGAGAGTATTTCACCTGCAATTTGGTTTGCATCGGTCTCATATTATAATTATGGTTTGAGAGATTTTGCATATTTTCCTGAAAAATACACAATCTATAGAAAACGTGACCCCCATCCTCTCTCCACACTCCATACCCCTTCTTTAGGTCAGAGATGTACAACACACAACAATGGAGCATGAGTACAAAATATAATGGCCAACGTGGACCGTTTCCTGCAACAACAAAAATCCGACCATCAGGACATAGCTGTTAAATCCTGGAGGATACGAGGGTGACCTAATTCAAAGGGGGGGGGGGGGGGGGGTTGGACATCCAAAACGAGGTCACCGCCAAAGTGTTTCCCCCACGCAAAATATTCGGGAGGGGCCCTAGTATCCTCATTTAAAAGCGGCCCATCTCTACTAAAAAGTGCAGGATTCTTCGGTATTTTGCAATTAAGCGATCCCACTAAAAGCTTTCCTTTTAGTGTACTAATCGCTAATATTTTAAACTGAGTGTTATATGATAAATACCTACATTAATTTTAATGAAGCTGTCTTGTGAAAATGGTTAACAATCCCTTTACCTATGTATAAAAAAAAGAAGTTAAAAGCACATTTGTAGTTCAGTGACCTATTTGTTTTATTTTTTTATATTTAATGACAGGGTTTGTATAAGATTAAAGTCTTATTCAAAGTATCTTAGAGTCCGAAATAGCTCAGGCTGTTAAGCGTCGGAACAAGACAGCAAGAAGGGAATCGCCGGTTTGTGGGTTCGAGTCAGTCCCCGTTCCGGCCCCGGTAGCTGGACTCGCAATCCAGGGAAAAAAGACGGGCTTGTTCTATAACATGTCCGTTGAAAGGTCCTGGTAAATCAATGTGGCACAGTTGCAGTGCGCCTGAATTGATCAGTGTTCAGGTCGTACTCCATAGGCAATAGATTTCCCTGTCCCCCATAACCCGCCCGTTAGGGCCGTCCATTATCACTTCGGCGCCGTGGACGTTAAACCCCGAAATAACCATCAAAGTATCTGAGTTGAGGCAAGCCCAAGAAAGCAATGTTCTGAGAATTTTCGGATACGCAGAATGTTTGCTGGTGGAGAGGAAAACAGTGCTATTTGGCTTATTTTTCCGGAGATGAAAAATCACACTAAAACCGGCGTAAAATGTCACCCTTTCAAGTGCAAAAGGACCTAGTTTATACAATTTTCCTCTCATTCCACCACTTTTTATTGATATCCTTCTATACACAAAAATGTTTCCCCAGGCAAAACGGTTTCCGCGGTCTGAAATTGATTTTGTTTTGTTTTAAAGAGCGTTTTTTGACATGCTATAAATCAAATTACACAAACTCTGTTCATGGTTTGACCTGCTGGCGTGTTCATTCACCACTGGATGCTGTCTACAGTAAACAACAATCAAAGGTAGCAGTAGCCGATAATGAGTTTGACGCCAGTAAATTTCTGCGATAATGTACTAATGTTGGTTTCCATGCGGCCACCCAGAAGAAGGATCTTTGATCCGAAATGTCGTGTTCTTTGTATCTAATTTAAAAGGTTTTCAACCTCTTTTTTCCCGTTTTCCTTTCACATGAAACCCTAGCGGCAACAGTTTAACTACATTTTGTATTAACTATCGTTTCTGTAACTTATTGTATTGCGTTTCGCGGTGTGTGTTTGCGGTGGCTTAGTGGTTTTGGCTCAGACGTTATTGCGTCACTTTCGTGATCGTTTCTGTAAACTTACCGCTCTGCGTTTCGCGGTGTGTGTTCGCGGTAGCTTAGCCTGTGGTTTTGGCTGAAACGCTATCGCGTTTCGTGATGATTGATTGATTGAGTGTACATTGCTTAACGTCCCGACAGCAACAAGGCTTTCTCAGGACGTGCCTGCACTGCTTGTGAAAAAAAAAAACTAAACAGAACATTGAATGTATGTCGCCAGCCGGTCAAATACATTAAATAAACCTAACACATGGGGCCTAAATAAAGCTAAGACCATTTAGCAACACACATCCAATATCAAGAGCTACAGGCAGTGCAGACAGTAGGGAGAGTTTTAAAAAGGCAAATACAGGAGAATGGACCTCGGGTAGACAGAAACACATGCCCCAGAATAGAGAGAAAAACTCACCCTGTGGGGCTGACCAGGGTGACCCTGGGAACTAAAAAGTACCTAACCCCACCCAAGTCCCCCAGGGCAGACCCGGGTGGGGGGCGTTTCGTGATGAACTGCAAGAATGAAACGTCAACAAAATCAGTTATGAACAAGAAGAAGTTGACGCCATCTTGCTGTCGAGTGACGTAAATGTTTTCAGTCTTATTACTATCAGTATATACTAATGACGTGAAATCTATTTATCCCAAATCCTTCAATATCCGTGCCGGCCGGAACTGAAAAAAATGGCGCGACGTCTGAAATCTAGTGACATCGCAGTACTAAGATCCAGTGGCTTGTGCATTGACTAGAAGTTCCGTGAGTTTATCAGGTAGGTTGCTTTTCTGGTTCTTTCCTTTTTGTAAAATAAATATTTCTGTTTTTTTAGCGCTACACGTTTTTAACATAGGTACTCCAAGCGCTGTTCCTTGGTATGCGCTTGGTCTACGAGCTAGTTAAAATATGGCCATAAAGCCCTTGGCTATTAGCTTCTTCACACAGACAAGATAAGTAGCAATGTGTATACATACTGTTCTGTTTCTTTTTTGTGTTGGTTATCGTTCTTGCATTTGACACGCCGGCTTGGCAGGCACATTTTGGGTCTCCCGGCCGCAATGAATTTCACATAAAGAAGCGGAACACGCCCACGCACGCACACGGGCGGCACCCACGCACGCACGCACGCACACACACTTCACACGAGAGAGAGAGAGAGAGAGCTGTAGAGGACATGACGCAATCAATACGTGTAGTCTGGACTTTATTTTTTTAAAAATCAGTTAAAGACTGTACCCGTTTAAAGAACATAAAAATCAGTTAAAGACTGTACTTGTGTTGTACCCGTCTTTTCTAAGCGTGTTTCTTTCTCCGTTGGGTACTTCTTTGCATATTACACGCTTGGCAGTCACCTTTATGGTCTGGATCAGTTAAAGACGCATATGAATGACGTAATACTCTGATGTCGTATACGTCACTTGGCGTCATTTTTCGAAAGTCGTCGGTCTCCACTCAACTGTCATAGAAGTCCTACCTATTAAAACATCAGGGCGCTTAGCCAGTCGCGTGGTGGGACCTCTGCCTTGGATGGCAGGCCGCTTCTGATAGATCCTTGAATCTTGGCAAAGAGCCAGTTTGAAAATGACAAAGAAACCGTAAAACAAAAAAAACAAAAAAGTTATTGAAGACGGCAAACTAACTGGACTTTTCATAATTATCGAGTGAAAGGCATCTCGCTTGAAACTGTCACGGTAAGCATCATGCAAATATGACATACGTACACTGAATGACCTATTACAAAAACAAACCAACAAACAAAATTCAAACCACAGATTTATTTGGCGGGAATTGTTTCTTCTTAAAGTCGTCCAATGAAGTCAGTTAAGGCCACTTCTGCCCTCTTTGCATAGGATCTATACTAGGATTTGTTTTTAAACTGTGACGTTCACATGTGGTTCAGCTAGCGATAGCATGCCGGCCAATCACCGAATCAGTTTAGATCTAGTCAAATAAAAAATTTATAATCTTTGAAACGGGGCGGTACTGTGCCAAGAGAGCTTTTGAAAGAATTCAGGTTCCGGGCGATCTTTACGTGCTCCGGGAGTGAATCCCCGGTTATAGCACTTTGCTTTCAAATCCACGAAAATGCTTTAGAAACGATTTCTCACCTTAGTTCCCCTATGGCCCCAGCCCTTCACTAGGCACAATGCCTACCCCGTTCAAGCTCTCCTAACATTCGTTGTTACCGTTTAAAGAACATAAATATAGATTACTATTTTTGTGTTTGGCAAAAATAGGCTCTTTTGTCTGCGTCCTTAAAACCAACTGCGTGCTGAAAGGGTCTCAAACAGCAACGGATTTGGCCAGCCATTTCTGCACCGAACAGTCAAGCTGAGGCTGATCTACGGCTCGCGTGTTTTGATAATACACCGTCACATAAAATGCAGCCTCATACCATAACATTTGTTCTTCAAAATCTTTTACGGTCATTAGCACTGAGAACAAAACAAACATGCAGTGGATCAAGGGACATTTTTCTTTGAGTATTGTCATCAATATGGAAAACAGCCAAGCTCTGCGTTTTCAGATAGTCTGTTCAGTCTAAATGACTAGCAGGCATTCCTAATTTTGTGGGCAGGCTCACAATATTACCATATGTATCGTGAAATTGTACTTGGATGACATATTTCAGTATAATTTACTCAAGTTATATCAACATTTCATGAATTCACAAAGAGAACTTCGTTTTAATTCACAAGGCCGGTTATAACTTTCATGTAATTCCATGCCCAAAATGGGATTGGTTTTAGTGACAGCAGGTTTCACAGCTCCAACTTCCAGTTCTGCGATGCTATGTGCATCTTGCAATGAGATATGAGATGTGTGCGCCTCGTAGACGTCTTACAATACAGGTGATACAATACAATGCAATACAAGCAAAGCTTGCCTCGTGTGTTGTTTTCAATTAACTTTTGAATAAGATATATTTCAGGACAACACTAAGAACAAGTGATCACCAAACTTGGAATTATTTAATTATTTCTTGTAATACTTTGCGTCAAGCCCAACGGTACAACCACTGCCTTTGGGAGATAATGGATGCCGACTTCACTTCAAAGTTTTATATATATATATATATATATATATATATATATATATATATATATATATATATATATATATATATATATATATATATACCCTTTTCAGGCCTCAGTTACGACTAAAATGCCTTGATCACTGATGTTGACACTAGGACTGGCTATGCACGGATCCGATGCCTTGCAAGACCAAGCTATTAAACATTCAACACGGATGAATGTGAACTTTACAGGAATAAATATGTTATTGTTTATTAATGGGGCTCGATCATGGTATATTGAGCAGGTTTGAAAACTTCATGTTCAAATTTTACAAAGGTCAGCGGCTAAACCATTGTTGTCAGGACCCCCCAAAATTTAAAATAAAATAGGTCTGAGGCTGGTAATCATCTTTGGCTCTTTTTTATACTATGTATAGATAGTTGAGGCAATCCGCTCAAACGCGGGACTATGCATTACATTACATGACATGACATGATACTGAATTTATAAAATCTATCTAACTGGATAATAACGTACTGTAAGGTTCTGTCCGTTTGGCTGGGTAGGCAACGACTTGAAGGAGACAGTGGTGCCAGACTGCTATGAGTATTTCATGTGTTTATTTTGCCTTTATGTTGCAGATGACACAGAACCTGAGTTTTGTCGAGAACTTCGTCTTATCTGGTGCTGCTGCCGTCATCTCCAAGACAGCTGCTGCCCCCATCGAGCGTGTCAAGTTGCTCGTTCAAAACCAAGATGAAATGATCAAGGCTGGTCGTCTGTCAGAGCCTTACAAGGGTGTGATTGACTGCACACTTCGCACCTTCAAAAATGAGGGCATCCTGCCATTCTGGCGTGGTAACTTGGCCAACTGCCTGCGATACTTCCCCACCCAGGCCCTGAACTTTGCTTTCAAGGACGTGATCAAGGCTACGTTCAAGTCCAGTCCTGGGGAATCGTCCGCGCTCAAATTCTCCAAGAACGTCGTCTCTGGTGGTGTTGCAGGCGCCCTGTCTTTGTGCTTTGTCTACTCTCTGGACTATGCTCGAACCCGTCTTGCTAACGACGCCAAGGCAGCTGGCAAAGGCGGCGGTGATCGTCAGTTCAACGGCCTGATCGATGTGTATGTCAAGACCATCAAATCAGACGGCATTGTGGGTCTTTACCGTGGTTTCGTCATCTCCTGTGTGGGCATTGTTGTCTACCGTGGTTTTTACTTCGGCTTGTATGACACACTGAAGCCGGTCATCCTGGGTGACAATGCGTCTGTCTTCCTGTCCTTTGCCCTGGGCTATGCCGTCACAGTGACGGCAGGTCTTTTGTCTTACCCGGTGGACACCATCCGACGGCGCATGATGATGACTTCTGGCCAAGCCGTCAAGTACAAGGGATCTATTGACTGCGCCACGCAGATCATCAAGAACGAGGGCGTCATGTCTTTGATGAAGGGAGCTGGTGCCAACATCCTCCGAGGAGTGGCAGGCGCTGGTGTTCTGGCTGGCTTCGATCTCTTCCAGGAGAGCTACATTAGGTGGCGTATTAGCAGCAGCAGCAGGGTGTCGGTTGAGGCGCCAGTCGAGGAACCACCAGCTGAGGAGGCACCTCCAGCTGAGGAGGAGGGAGGAGAATGAGCATCGCTACAGACTGACTCAACTGCTTTTGAGATCTGTCTGCCTGACTCTAAACATAATTAATTAAAGTCTTGTTCATACTTTACCCAGGAACTTTTCCCTGCAGAATTCTGTCTTTGCTCTGCAACCAGAGATTTGCAAACGAAAACTGAGTCCTAGTAGCACTGAACTGTCAACCATGCAGTGATTTCATTTAGAATTTGGCCCACACCAGAATCTCTCGGAACATTTGGTTTAAAAATATCCCAAACACATCCAGTGTTTAGGTTGCTACATTCGGCTTATTATGGTAAAGTATGAATAAAAACTGAAATGTTCACTCTCAAAACATCTTTGGACTTAGACTTCATGTCTTTGGACTCAGACTTCATGTCTTTGGATTCAGACTTCACTCTCACAGTGGTTAAATCAACATCAGTGGGTTCGTAGATTGCTTATGTGAGCACATAAATTGAACACACCGTGATTACCAGTGAATTTAAGATTCTAAAGTAAATACACCCATCCCCAAATACATTACTGAAGTGACACTTCAAAGCCAATGAAAATGTATACGTTGTTGGCCATATATATAAGCGGCAAATACGCGAAAGGGTTTGATTTCTTATTTTGGCTTAAATCTATCAGTTTATATTTATAATAGAGTAAAAATCTACCCAGATCAGTTCCCACCCAGGCGTGAATCGCCCCAGTGCAGTTGAATCTGTTGTGCTGCCACATTTTCACACATATTCAAGCCATGACTCTAAACTCTACGCAGTGCAAATCCACCCACCAAGCTTGATAGATAAAAAATAGATTTGCTCTGGGTAGAGTTTAACAAAGCATGATTCAGCTCCACCTAACGGAGAAATCTGGATTGAATGCAAACAGCACAAATATACACTTGCTGAATTTTGAAGAAAAAAAAACACGTGGATTCACACTGGGTAGAATTACGCATAAACAAAAATATAGCGAAGCTGACCCCTGCAGCACATGCGAAGTGACTGGCGCATACATGTTTCTCGACCGACAACATGCCGATTACAGAAAAATTACATTTTTCCCTATTAGTTTAGTGATGTGTTGTCTGAAGACTAAATAATCCACTTCGACTGTTTATCAAGGAAATGAGACAGTTACCAGTTTTGTCACGCGTGACATCATACGTGTTGTATGTCTAGCAGACGACCTTTTCTTCACCAAAGTTGCGGAAAAATTATCAGCAGTAAATCAAAGAAAATGCTAGCACGAGAGGTTCTTCAAACAAATATAAAATAATATAAATAGATTTTGTCATTAGAGTTTTTATTTTTCTAAGTTATTACTTTTGGGTGTTCGGGCTGTTGATTTGTTTCGTCTCGCTTGAGGGACTTAGTAACCTTTGCGACTTTGCTAGCCAATAGAAAAAGAGCTAATGACGTCAGTATCACGTGGGCCCCTTAACCAATCCATCCCACCACTCTTCCTCTTTTTCGCCGTCCCCATTGCAACGAGGGTCTGGGTCCTGAAGTCGGCAGCATTTTCTGGCCTTCTAGAGCATCAAACTCATAAAGACACAAGGTACAATTACCACAACTTACATTTGGTTGTTCTTTACCTTAGGATGTTAGCTGTATTCTTTACAGTAAACGTAATCTTGTACTTTAGAGGCGTAGTACTTCGAGTCAAAGCCGGCTTCCTCTCCAAAGGTTTCAAAGGCATTCCGGTCAGAGAGCGATCTCGCTCAATAAGTAGGGTCTGTGTGAGTTGTGGAATATAAAATAGTTTTGAGGATGTTTTTCACTTTATCAAAATTACTGATCGATGTGGCAGCATTGTTTGTTACTATAGTGTTCACTTAGCCGACACCTGCTTTAGTCCCAAATGTCGGTCACTTGTGACGGATCACGCAGTGACTACTATAACTGTTTATAGCGTAAAACTAAATAGTAATAGTGCGTAATTTGTAAGGCTTTGATTTGCGAGCTGTTCCGTGTTTTCGGTTTTAGGACGTGCACTGGTTGCGTGTAAAAAAAAATTAGATTGATAGTCAGCTAATGACCACTACCTGACCTTGGGTTAAAGAGTGCGGTGTGCTTGCTTGAGCACGAATTGAAATAATGCAGATGCAGATAGGCCTGCACACTGGTGGTTCAACTTTCCACTTCTACACACTCGAGTAATCTATAAAGTATAAGTGGATGATATTTGTGTAAAGTGTGCTGTTTTTACTATAGCATCCCCACCTTTTAGCCATATCATTTGCTCACAAGTCACATAGTGGGTTAAATATTCCTCTCCTTTCCACTCAAAAGAAAGACAAAAAAAAAAAAAAAACTGATTTCAAAGACAGCCTGCATAGACTGATCAGCTTGGCCAGTTAGTGCACCTGTTTCCCTTTCTGTACCCTTCACTTTTCCTTTTATTAAACCTACCCATTTGTTAGCCTCAGTAAACATCGTCGGTGAACAAATTTGTTACGTACTGAACGAGTCCACAGAATACCCTTGCACAAAATAGGTGCAATGGGGTGTCAGTGCTATAATCAAATTTGCAAGTTGCAGAAATCTGTATTTCACACCACCACAGTTTTAGTGATGGTTTTGGACCACATACTGTCATAGTGAAAATCCTCCAAACACTCCACAAATGGTATATCACTATCAATCATTTCAAGTGCTGCGTGATCTCGTTCTCGTAAAAAATGTAAAACGTTCCATCTGTTGCTTGTCAAAGTCGCTATGTTGAGACGTGATCTGATATTGGTTTGCAGTGCACAGAACAATACACATACTAGTGAGCCAAAAATAATCCCCTGAAACATTCTTGTTTCTCTGTGGGACCTCCCTGAGTGCCTAAAAAAAATCTTGTCTGTTGGGACAATGAGTTGTTATGGGCTAGTCTTTAATAATTTGGATGATCATGTAGCTTTAGTTGACATGTAATGTTCAGTCGTCCCAGCTTGAATTCAAGATGACTTTATTGTTGCTGTAATAGAAGAAAATCATACACAGCAAAAATTATCTTGCCACCACAGGTGCTGCTCACATTCACTCGCTCGCTCATTCCACAAATTACAATAACAGAGCTACAAAATAGACAATGATTTGGGACGGGTGAAGCCCATCGCCAAGGCATCTAATGGCCGGCGCCAGTGGCTTCATCCCGACCCGAACCTCCCTGACAAAAACAGAATGCTAAGACAGCCCTATGTCTCCTGAACACACTAGTATATATATGCTCTTTGGTTAAATTCCTACTTGACTAAAGCTAGTACATAAAAATACAAGTTAACAACAGAAAGGAAAATAATTTCCTATATAGGCAACATAAAACAACGATCAAAGCTGCACCTGGAGGCCCGTCGCTATAGTACAGCGCCGGTGTTCAGCGGAGGGCACCGCTCGGACAAAGTCCGTCAACTGACATCATTTATAACGCAGTCATGAGTCATTATAATGAAATAAAACCAGCACCCCACACGGTCATTTTCACTGGCACGCCGCTTGTGTTGGGAAATATCTGTCAACAGCGAAGGTCGCCCGCCGGCCAGGTAGTACGTGATGATAAACACAGTGGTAGGAAAGCTCACTGGTAAATTCTTCTCTGTGTGCTTCCACGCTTTTCTGTGAGGTCAGTCAGAATGAAGAAAGATCTGGCAGTGGGTTAGTCTGTGAATAATGTAGGGATGGAGCCCGGAACAGCACATGTTTAGTAATTCCACAGTTCATGTGCACGCTCTTCTTTAGATGCATAGGCTGGCACGACTGGTGAAACAAGTCCAAATTCCGTTGTATCGTGATTTTCTTTTTAAAAACGCAAGATGGTGTAATCGGATAGTATGCAACATGGTGACAGATGCGATCTTTCAATGCTACTTGAAGATCTGAGGTGAAGAGAAACGACATGTAAATTGCACCTGCCTGGAGCCGGGTGCATGACATGAAAGGGGGGGGGGGGGGGGCTAAATTAGATGCTAAATGTCCACGTAACTGTCCATGATAAAGACTAGCTGTAAGGTAGCTAGCTACCTGACGGCTAACTTGATTCACTAACATCAATTGCCTATAATCCTGAATTTAACTTGCAGCTAAGTAGAGTGCGGCTAGAGCATCTAGTTTGAAGATAGTGAATGTTAAGTACAGCTGAGACATCAACACTTCTTTATCAAGTTCAACTGTCGAGTTCTACTATGACATGTTGTGACCTAAACATTTCCAACTTCTGTCACATTTACGAAGATTTCTAGCCCCAACTCTTCGCAATGGTATTTAATCATTATCTTGAGACCGTCGACTAGAGGGCATTTACAGTGTCGCCCACTATGATTTGGAAGCTGGTGGTTGCATAAAAATGGAGAGCTATAGAACCGGGTCTGTAAAAGCAAAACCTGATACAAGCTTATGATGTTCTCCGCTAGAGGATCGAAAGGTTGTCTCTGCACATGATTATGCCTGTGATTTCTATGCCAGCATATTTTATGTATGGGAGTCTTAGGTTCTGGGCCAGCTGTCATCCGTCCGTCATCGTGGTAAACTTTAAAGTTGGTATTTTCTCTGAGACTATTCAAGATTTCAAGCTAAAGTCTTAAAACTTGGCCCAAGGATACTTTGTTGCAAGGCCGTTTTAAACATCAATTTCAGTGACCTCACAAACGTCACAGGGGATCAGGAAACTATCATTTATTTTTTCTCAAATACTATTCACAACTTCAAGCTCAAGCTTGGTGCAAAGATACCTTGTGGTAAGACCTTTTATACGCACACTAATTTGGTTGATCCCTCGGAAAGGGCAAGGGTCATAAGAGCTCGGGAGAAAAAAAAAGGTAGAAATTTGCCATATTTTGACACGATGTTTTTTTTCTCTCAAATGCTATTCACAACTTCAAACCCAAACTTACTACAGAGATACCTGATGGTAAGACTAAGCATACTAATTTGGATGACCCCCACAGAAACGGCCAAGGGTCACAGGAGCTCAGGAAATAGCCATATTTTGACAAATGTTTTTTCTCAATCGTGTCTGTTTCGTGAGTGTGTGTGTGTTGGGTTTCAGGCGCGGCGCTTTGAGTCGATTTTCCCAAAATTGAGAAAAAGCGCCTATATAATAACGGTATTATTATTATTATTAATTGCTATTCACAACTTTTAGTCTAGCAAATGCCCTTCATAGACGATAAGCCGTTTACGAGATGGTGATTTTCTCCAGAGTAACAAAGGTTTTGGTATGTGAAAATGAAGTCTAGTATGAATAAAAGCAGAGCGCATTCGTTCATTTTGTTTTCAGTACATCTGCAGACGAAACCAGGACTGTCGCAGCCATGCTTTCTGGGGATTCATAGTTTACACGTGCCTCATTGTCCATTTATTCAGTTGTAGTATGCACTGTATGCTACTTTAGAGGATTTTATTTTTCAACATATTTCCACACTTAATTATATTAAGAGAAGAAACAATTGCGAAAAAGCATGCTTTAACAGGGGTGACCAAATCCTGTTTCACAGGGCAAGATAAAATATCACCGGGAAACTTAAATTATAAAGGCAGCTTGCACGCAAAACTCAAAACATGCAGCTGCTAAATCTGTCGTCTGCTTCAGCAAAACAAAACTCCAAGCCAATTGCTTCCCTTACATTGCAGCCGTAGCTTCTCAAAGACGCACTATTTGATTGGTGCATGTTTTCTTGGTAGTGTACATTATATTTCTGCTTGCTTGGGCAAGATAATATTTGTGCGGGAAAAATGTAAATGACATGTTCCATGCCCAGGGCAGGATGATAAACAATTTGGCCACCCCTGCTTATTGTTACTCGACAACAAGGTATCCCTAAGTTGATCATCACATGATAGAAGATACATGCGGAACCCTTGCCGTAAATTTTCGGTGTGCCGATGAGTGCTTTCGATTTGTTCCGCATAAACTTGTTTTTTCACCCGAGAAAAGCCAACGTGCAAAATCGGTTTGTGTATTTTTACGTCTTATTAAAGGTTTGTCACCTTTATTTCTATTCACTTTACTATCGCTTTGCCCATTTCATTTCAACAACACAGCACCAAAACAAAATGCAACCCACAAAAACAAACGCTATCTTTGGAACCGATGTCCGCAGTGCAACATGCTGTAAAAGAGGGTGCCACACCACTTGGTTTCAACTGTCATGGCTGAACTTGATTAATTGTATATTACAGTAACATTTAATTCAGTCCTGGCTGATAATTGTGAGACCTTGAGAAGGATTTTTTTTGTCCAATGCGATAGCTAAACTCCTCTTTGTCCCCGCTTTTGACCATGTTTGATCAGTGTTCCCAAACATATTTCTGTTGATTGACATTTATTGAAACTAGCCATCATTTCAGCCGGATGCTTCAGCAATGCCAAACACATTTTGTTCTAACCAAAGACACCTTTTTGCCAACAGCCAATGCATACCTCCCCAGAAAACTGCATGCAGGCTATTTTTGGCATATAAAGCACAGGTCATTTAGCATCTGTCGTCGGCGGTAAACTTTAATAACGTTGGCGTTTTCTTGGTAAATGGTCACCTGGCAAGCCTCGGACTTCAAACTTGGCCCAATGGTAGTTAAGTTTAAACCATTCTAGACGTACCAATTTCAGCAACCTCTCGCAAATATTTGGACATTTCTCCTCAAATACTATTTTCAATTTTCAAAGCCCAACGTGGTACAGAGATACGTGATGGTAATACCTTTCTATGCATTCTAATTTGGATGACCCCTTGGAAAGTTCAGTGATCACAGAAGGTCGGCAAATGTGTGAAACATGTCAGTTTTTGGTAGAATTGTAGTTGTTATCAAAGCTTTTGCAAACTTCAATCAAGTTTGGCATAAAGGTAGATGAAAACATCTTTCTATGCATGGTTGACCCCTCACAAAGGTCGGGTTGTGGAGGTTGACACATTTGTCAAAAATGCATGTTGAAAGAAATGATACCACATGTACAAAAGTCAGCCCTTTATGGTTTAGCCACTTGAGTTGCCTGTTCGAAAGATCATGGTCACTCTTATGTGGATTGGTCTCACATGAGCCATAAGGGCTTTGTCTTGTTTTTAGCAGCGGTTATCTTTGGTTCTCATTCAAAGTCGTCATATTGTGTGTCTGATTTTATTTTGCTTTGAAAAACATTTTCTGACGGGATAGGTCACCCAAATACTTCCAGAAATGACTGTTTTCAGTCAGGGGGGCTTCACCGCTATGGGCTCCCCAGCAGAGTGTTGCCCCTGCACTCCACCGGGGCCTAGGTTACCCCTGGACCTCCCTGACACTTCCGATATTCCAAGATTTTGGGAATTTACTGTTCCCATGCCCCACCCGGGTCTGCCCTGGGGGGACTTGGGTAGGGTTAACTACTTTTTAGTTCCCAGGGTCACCCTGGTCAGCTCCACAGGGTGGGTTTTCCCTTCTATTCTGGGGCATGTGTTTCTGTCTACCCTTGGTCCATTCACCTGTATTTTCCTTTTTTATACTTCCTGCTGTCTGCGCCACCGGTAGCTCTGGATATTGGATGTGTGTTGCTAAATGGTCATGGGTTTATTTAGCGTATTAGACCGGCTGGCAACATATTTTCAATATTATGTTTGTTTGGTTTTTTCCCACAAGCAGTCCAGGCACGTCCTGAGAAAGTCTTGTTGCTGTCGGGATGTTAATGTACAACCAACCAACCTGTTCCCATGTCCCAGGTGTTGCGAGAATGTCTATCATTTTGCTCTATTTCTCAACAATTTTATGTGAAAGACCCGTTTTGATGCTCCAGTTTGTATTCGTTGAAATTATGCTTTTCTTAATATTTTGTTTTACATTTTTAATGTTGCAGATGTCGAAGAAACTTGGGTTTGCCGAAAACTTCGCTTTGTCTGGCGCTGCTGCCGTCATCTCCAAGACAGCTGCTGCCCCCATTGAGCGCATCAAGCTGCTTGTTCAGAACCAAGATGAGATGATCAAGGCTGGCCGTTTGTCAGAACCCTACAAGGGTGTGATTGATTGCACAATGCGTACCTTCCGTACTGAGGGTGTCCTGCCATTCTGGCGTGGTAATTTGGCCAACTGTCTGCGATACTTCCCCACCCAGGCCCTGAACTTCGCCTTCAAAGATTCCATCAAGGCCATGTTCAAGACCAAGCCCGGTGAGACTTACGTAGTCAAGTTCTCCAAGAACATCTTCTCCGGAGGTGTTGCTGGTGCCATGTCTCTGTGCTTTGTCTACTCTCTGGACTATGCTCGTACCCGTCTGGCTAATGATGCCAAGTCAGCTGGCAAAGGTGGCGGTGAGCGTCAGTTCAACGGTCTTATCGACGTGTACGCCAAGACCATCAAGTCTGATGGATTGGTTGGTCTGTATCGTGGATTCGTCATCTCTTGCGTGGGAATTGTCGTATACCGTGGCTTCTACTTTGGCCTTTATGATTCCCTGAAGCCCATCCTCCTGGGAGCTGATGCCTCGGTCTTCACATCATTTCTCCTGGGCTATGCCGTCACTGTATCCTCAGGTCTGCTGTCCTACCCCATTGACACCATCCGACGACGCATGATGATGACCTCTGGCCAGGCCGTCAAGTACAAGGGCTCCATTGACTGTGCAGTCAAGATCATCAAGAATGAGGGCTTCATGTCCATGATGAAGGGAGCTGGTGCCAACATCCTTCGAGGTGTGGCTGGCGCTGGTGTGCTGGCTGGGTTTGACAAATTCAAGGAGGTCTACGTTGCATGGCGTCTGAAGGCTCTGGGTTAACCATCGCACATATTAGTTTGTCCAAAAAGGAACAGTCTCTTGAAATGTCTTCAAATGTGGAGACAAACGGTCTTCTCAAAAGAAAATAGTTGAGACTTTAGACTAATGTTGTGATCAATTCTTTGTCGTGCGATGGCAGTTGTGTGGACTGTGTACTGGGCTAGATTTTCGTTTCCTGTCTTTTGTAATACTTTTTGTAGTTCTTTTACAGGCGTTTTCCATACTAGGTTTTTATGGTGATATGTACAAAGCAGTATACAATCTTTTACGTGCTTGTGTTTTTAGTAGACAGTGATTTTTTTTACAAAAAGGCCAGGTTAGAACTTGTTTGCTATTTGCTGGGGATTAGAACTATAAATTATAAGAGTTTTTTTTTTTTCTTCACTGTCCCATTACTATAGCGACCAATATTATTCTGGTTTATCATATATCATTGGTACTATGGTCTTCTTGACAAGTTGTGTGACTGCCGAGCTGTGACAAAGTTGTGTGTACACATGAAGTAAAACAAAAAAATAACTGGATTTTACATGTCCGTTGTGCTGTCTGATGTGTGCTGAGCGAACGTGTGTGGTGGAAAGTAATTTAGCTGCTGCCTGTTGCCAAGCCAAAGTTGAGTGGGAAACCGCATGCTAAACCCTTTCTGAGAAGATAGCGCTTTTAACATGGTGACTGACATACGTTGACCACTTTAAATAAATTGTACTTGCGTTGTGCTCGTAGCATTCTAGTCATGCAACTGGAACAGGCGGCAGGTAATGAGTTGTAAGATGAAACTAAAGGTTTCATTTTCTGTGTAGAAAATTGCGTAAGTGGCAATTTTGCATGGGTATACGTGGTTAAACATTCTATCCGAGTAACCAGACCTGATCATTGATCTGCCGGGACAAGTGTCGGGTTGGCAATAGGGTGATGGTACCTTCACTTGAAAGCCTGACCAAAAGGTGCAGTCTGAATCTTTGATACTTGGTATATTGTACTCTGTTAACCCATATCGTACCAAGGCTAAAAGCTTCAATTTTCTACACTGCCATATGCAGGCTGCATTATAGTCCTTACAGATAAGGCCCCCACCCGGGTCTGCCCTGGGGGACTTGGGTGGGGTTAGGTACTTTTTAGTTCCCAGGGTCACCCTGGTCAGCCCCACAGGGTGAGTTTTTCTCTCTATTCTGGGGCATGTGTTTCTGTCTACCCCCGAGGTCCATTCACCTGTATTTGCCTTTTAAAAACTCTCCCTTCTGTCTGCACTGCCTGTAGCTCTTGATATTGGATGTGTGTTGCTAAATGGTCTTAGCTTTATTTAGGCCCAATGTGTTAGGTTTATTTAACGTATTTGACCGGCTGGCGACATACATTCAATGTTCTGTTTAGTTGGGTTTTTTTTCACAAGCAGTGCAGGCACGTCCTGAGAAAGCCTTGTTGCTGTCGGGACGTTAAGCAATGTACAATCAATCAAAACCTTACAGATAAGGATACAGACCAATGGCTTTAGTTCAAGGGTAGTGTCAAAATAGCTTGGTGCCTAGAGGTGCCAAGCTATTCTGGCACTACCTTTGAACTATTTTAGTCAAACTTATTTCACACACTGGTGTATTCCGAATGATACGGGTTAATAGGTCATCTTAGATGACTCCCCATAAACACTTAGTGTTGAGGTATCCATATGGAGGAAGACTCCACCTCAAATAACTGCGTCCAAAATCACATTTTTGGCTCCAGTGCGAAGTAACGGTGTTCTGGGCCAGTGGTCTCCATGGTAAACGTTGGTATTCTCTCGGAGACTAATCGAGATACAGACTGCAAACTTGGCCCATTGATACATTGCTATGACCTTTCTGAACATACCATTCAGAAGGATCATGGAGAATCCAGAAATATGTCCAAAATAACCATATTTTAACTAAAGATGTTTTTTTTTTTCTCAAATACTACAAACCCAAACTTGGTACAGAAGAAAATGTGAAAAATGACCGTTTTTTTTTTTTTTTTATATAGCATTGTTCGTAGTTTTGGGCTTTGAAGCAAAAGTGTGTCTTATAATCTGGGCCACTGGGCATTTTCTCTGAGACTATGCAAGCTACAGTCTTTAAACTTGGCCTAAGGATACTTTGTGGCAAGACTTTTCTAAACATTTCGATTTCAGTGACCTCACAAAAGTCAAGGTCACAGGGGATCAGGAAATACATCAAAAATAGCTAGTTTTGACATTATTTTGTTCTCAAATACTATTCAAACCCAAGCTTGGTACAAAGATGATGATTTTAAGGGACATGGACTTACAGCTCTTGCTGATTCGTCCGGGGTGGGGGGGGGGGGGGTTGGGGTTTTATCCTGTCTGTTCGCCGCTGACGCCCGCGCATCACTTTTCAGGCATCAGAACTGTTCACCCAAAACAAATCTGAAAATGGCGATTTTGAAGAATTGTAGAGTTATTTAAAGCCATTTCCAAGTCAAAAGTGTTATTAAACAGGGGCCAGGAAAATCTGAAAATCGCCGAAAATCGGACAGTTCTGATGCCTGCTTTTGTTTTTTCTCTCATCATGTCTGCCCGCGCCCCAGGGGGCTGGGTCGTTGGGGAGAGCCCGTGCTTTGGTGGACGCATATGTCCACCATCTTGCTTGGGTCCTCCTTTCTTGCTTGTTTGGTGGTGTGCTCTTTCCTCTCCCTTTTGTTGATGGTCGCAGTCCAGGGCCTGGTACTCTCTGGCCCCGCCAGCCGAACCCTCTTCATGTTTGAGGGGGGTTGATTTTTACTAACCCCCCTATATGTGTTTCTGTATTTCTCTGGAGGGGGGTGATGTACCCTCTGTTTACCCAGGGAGTGCATGGACGAAGGATGCTACACCTCCCTGGGCTCCCTATTTATTTTGATGGGCGGCGACCGTACTCAGGCGAGCGGGGAGTCACGCGGTGTCGGAGTGCCATCGTGGGTACCTCGACCCCCTGGGTTCTCAAACCCCCCTATCTCGCAGAGTGGACCTTCCAGGAGTGTCCTCCCTGCGCCCCAATACGTGGAAGATGGACCCCGGAGCCAGCCCCCGGGCGCGTCCCACCGAGCTTCGGTGGGGGGGGGGGGGGGGGGGGGGGGCCACAGTGGCCCGCCGCCGGGACCCTCTCCCCGCTAGGAGGGGGGCAGTTGGTCAAAAAGCCGCCCGGCACGACCTATGGGGCTTTCCCTCCGAGCTCCTGGGGGGGCAATCTTAACGTGCCGGTCGGCGGAAAAATAAAGGAAAGTAACTTCTAAATACAAAAAACCCACACACAAAAAAAAAAAAAAAGGGGGGGGTATGATGGATGGTCCTCACGCGCCCTCCCCCCCCCCCCCCCCCCCACGCCCGGATGGCGCCCCCGAGCATGGCGGTGGCCTCCGCCAGCCCGGGAGGATCCACCCGAGGCGGGGGAGGAGAGGGGGCGGCTCCGGGCCGGTGGTTGATGATGTCTTTTTTATTAACCGTGGGGAGGTGGGGCGTGTGCTGGACCATGAGATGAGATGAGGGTACAAAGATACCTGATGGTAAGACCTTTATATGCACACTAATTTGGTTGATCTCTCAGAAAGGTCAAGGGTGACGAGAGCTCAGGAAATAGGTAAAAAAAATAGCTATATTTTTACAAAAGAAGTTTTTTCTCAAATATTATTTACAACTTCAAACCCAAACTTGCTACAGATATACCCGATGGCAAGACCTATCCATACTAATTTGGATGACCCCTCGGAAAGGTCAAGGGTCACAAGAGCTCGAGAAATAGGTAAAAAAATAGCCATATTTTGACAAGAATTTTTTCCCCTCAAATACTATTCAAAACTCCAAACCCAAACTTGCTACAGAGATACCTGATGGTAAGATCTATGCATACTAATTTGGATGACCCCTCGGAAAACCCCCAACTGGGTCTGCCCTAGGGTTATTATTTTTTAGTTCCCAGGGTCAACCTGGTCAGCCCCACAGGGTGAGTTTTCCCCTCTATTCTGAGGCATGTGTTTCTGTCTACCCTTGGTCCATTCACCTGTAATTTCCTTTTTCAAAGTGTGTCTAAAGTCAAATTTTTATGCCCAAAGTTATTAAAATTTTGTTTCCGTCAAGTCTTGAAAAATCTTTTTGGTGCTGTCGAAATTACGATGCGGGGTCTGTAGGCGGAGTAAACGCCGTTGACGTCCAGGTGAAGTTACAACGGGACGTAACTTTCTGGCACACCCGGCAAAACGGTACATCGCTTAGATGCCCCTTACGGTGGGCGCTACCATTTTAGGTCACGTTATATATTTAAATTGGGCAGTTGATGCAGTAAGATGCAGGTGTTTTTAAAAATAATTTTTGCCTTGTTTGAAACTTTGTAGTAGGGCTGAATGTTGGAATTTGCTGGAAATGTCTGGTTAGATGAAAGGAGACATGTTTGGTGCTTTGATTCATACCATCCCGGAGCTTATCCAGTGGACAATTGTGGGCCTATTTTGAGTTGCCGTTGACGTAGTGATTTGAGGGACACGCTGATTTCAGCTGTGCTTGGGAGTGGGGTTGGTAAGGAATCGGGGTTCATAGCCGAGAAATGAGACTGTCAATGTGCTGGTTTTTTTGTTATTTTGTGCATGGCAAATGTGCAGCTGGTGAGCGATAGTGTTTTTTAGGGGATTGAAATATTAGGGGATGCCTGGGATTGACTATGGCTAAGAGACTGGACAGTACGGAAACAGCACTGTGTTCCGTGGCCTCCCAGATAGCAGCGGAAATGCAAAAATACAACCTTTCCCTGCTAGGTATCAGTGAAGCCAGATGGACGCAGCCTGGCCAGAAAAGGCTGTTAAGTCGGGAGATGATTCTGTATTCAGGTCATGAAGAGGAGAATGCCCCCCATACAGAAGGAGTAGCATTCATGCTGTCACCAGTGGCACAGAGCGCTGATGGGCTGGGAACCTCTTGGGCCAAGAATTATCACGGCAGCCTTTAGAACCAAGAAAAAGATCAAGCTGAACGTCATCCAGTGTTATGCGCCCACTAATGACAGTGACGAGGAAGAGAAACAAGAGTTCTACCACCGACTCCAGAGTGCTGTGGACAAATGCGAGACATCACCATCATCATGGGCGATTTTAATGCCAAAATAGGGGAGGATAACACCGGATACGAAGAGGTGATGGGGAGACAGGGACTAGGGGAGATGAGTGAGAACGGGGAGAGGTTTGTAGACTTTTGTGCTCTAAACAGACTTGTCATTGGGGGCAGCGTCTTCCCACACAGAAGAATACACAAAGCAACTTGGGTCTCACCTGACTATACTACAGAGATACTCACAAACCAGATAGGTGAGGCTAGCGCTGGCAGAATTGTCAGTACTCAAACCAAGGGGAATCACAGCGCTGGACAGACAACACTGTTAGATCCCCTGCCCCCGCCTGTCAGGCACCCAATCGCCAGCCCACAGAGAAATACGCAGGTATAGAATAAGACAATCATTTCCATCCTCAAAAAGAATGGATCAGGTCTCTTATATAACCCATGTCTTTCTCCGGAACTTAGGAAGTAGGCAGGAGAAACATACATACACAAACATGAAGGTGCGCTACTATTATGTGGTCGGGTAAATACCCTGATTTCCCACAGTAGATGCACAGAACATTACACAACAATGTAACAATACAAATTTTGCCTCGAGTTATACGTGATACTCACAAACCAGATAGGTGAGGCTAGCGCTGGCAGAATTGTCAGTACTCAAACCAAGGGGAATCACAGCGCTGGACAGACAACAGTTAGATCCCCTGTATCGTTACATCTTTTTTCCAAGAATAATAATAATAATACCATTATTATATGGGCGCTTTTTCTCAATTTTTGGCCAAATCGACTCAAAGCGCTGTGAACTAAACTCCAACATGCACACTCAGGCGACAGACACGGATATACGCCAAAGACAAACACAGTACAAGACAACAAGGGCCAGTTCAGCTGCTTAAGTTACAGAGATTTTTGTTCGCTTGTATTTGAAATTTGTAAAGTGGCCTGAAACCAGTACCAAAGTGTGGGGGATGGGAGGGGGGGGGGTGGAAGAACCGGAGTACCCGGATTAAGAACCTCCGACGGTTCGCCCGAATTAACGGTGACACCAGAGGAGAAAAGTCCGACGCCGGAACCCTACTAAAGCCACAATCATTATAATTGACCCAACAAAACTTAGTTGTAGGACCTGTGTAAATAAACATGTACCAGTTTCAGTACGAATTTCTCAAAAGGCTGTATTTTTAAACATTGTGAAAAACATGGTCAACCTCATATCCAAAATACCTGATGGTTAGACCTTCCTATGCAGGGACGGATGGGGGGGGGGGGGGGGGGGGGGAGGGAGTGCTCTTTTTGGGGTGTTACAATGCATCCCTCCCTCCCGTTAGATTTTTCAGACACTGGAAGACCTTTTGTGGGGTGAGCGAATCCTTACACCCCACACACACTCTTTCTGTATGGTAAACTGTAATGTTGACATTTATTCTGAGACTACTTAAAACCACAATCTTCATAATTGACCCAACAATACTTTGTGGCATAATTCACCCAATGATACTTTGTGGCAGGACCTGTGTAAACAAAAATGTACAAGTTTCAGCGACTTTGTCCAAAAGGCGGTATGTAGATACATTCTGAAAACTATTGTCAACCTCACACCCAAAATACCTGATGGATAGATCTGCCTATCCGGGGAGTTGGGGGTGGGGGTCCAACGGTCCTTGTCCTTTTCAGGGTGTTATACCACCACCACCCCCCACCCCCTCCCCCCCCCCCCCTACCCCCGGTAGATTTTTCAGCCACTGGAAGACGGTCTAGTGTTGCGGAGGACTCTTGTCTTGTAATGAAAGTCCTAAACAACAGGTTAGACCCCCCCCCCCCCCCCCCCCCCCCCAAGGTAAGTGACTAGCACCTACTATTCTTATTAATTTGATGACTGCTTGGAAAGGTCAAAGGCCGCAAGAGGTCGGCAGTTATGTAAAAGAGATGCCTAACTGGGTGCAATATAATTATTTCTGGCAACTGAGTAGTACAATTTGGCACAAAAGTTGCTGATGACAAGACCTATGGGGGGGGGGGGGGGGGGGGGGTGAGAGGGCTCACATTCGATTGCACAAGTGAGTCTGTTTTGGGCCAGTGGTTGTCTGTCCGTCATCTTAAACTGTCTAACATTTTCTCAGAGACTGTTCAAGCCAGTCTTCAAACGTAGCCCAAGGATACTTTTGGGCAATACTTTCTAAAAATACCAATTTCAGTGCCCTGTCTTTTAGGTCAGGTTCACGGGGGAGCAGGAACTAGGTAAAATAAAGCCATATTTTGACAATGTCTTTCTCAAATACTATTTGCACATTTAGTCCCCAAATTGGTACAAAGATACCTGATGGTAAGACATTCAGGCTTTCAGAGGGTTTCATCAGGATTTATAACTGTCCATATCAAGATAAACAGCATAACAAAACATCTGTCCCAGGCGCTTTACAGCCCATCGCAGACTTGAAAGGTGCAGGGATAAGTTCTTTTTTTGGCTCACGTGTGAAGCAAAAGGGAGTCTATGTCCTGGGCCAGTGGTCGTCCGTGGTAAACTTGAACGTTGGCATTTTCTCGGAGACTATTCAAGCTACAGTCTTCAAACTTGGCCCAAGGGTACTTCATGACAAGACACTTCTAAACATACCAATTTCAGTGACCACTCACAAAGGTCAAGGTCACAGGAGATCAGGAAATATATCAAAAAGAGCTATTTTGGGACATAAAACTTATTTTTACTCAAATAATATTCACAACTTCAAACCCAAACCTGGTACAAAGATACCTAATTATAAGACCTTTATATGCACACTAATTTGGTTTATCCCTTGGACAAATTTTTTTTTTTCTTTCTCAAATACTATTCACAACTTCAAACCCCAAAACTTGCTACAGAGATACCTGATGGTAAGACCTATCGATGCATATTAATTTGGATGACCCCTCAGAGAGGTCAAGGGTCACAAGAGCTCAGGAAATAGGTAAAGAAAATAGCCATATTTTGACAAGAAACGTTTTTTATCAGACATGTTTGGATCGGTTGATACACGTCATTCATAAGGGCTTTGCCCTTCTTGTCTTAAGATGTGTCCACCCTGGTCATGGACAGCTTTATTCCACTGTTTTTCTGTCCATGTCGATTTTTTTCCTTGACATATGGTGAACCTTCTATTGGTGGAACATTTCATCTTTCGCTGCACACTGATTTCAATGACCTGTTGGAAAGGTAGAGATCAGCAAATAGTGTCACAAATAGTTATTGTTTGACCCCAAAAAGTGTTTTTTTTTCTCAAAAACTGTTTACACCTTCCATCCCAACTTATGTACGGGGATACATGGTTGTTGTTTTTTTTTTGACAACCCCTGAGAAAGGCCTTGGTTCACAAGAGATTGGCAGTGTTCTTTTTTATTTCTTTTGTTTTTATATTTTAGTTTTCATCAAATTTCTGCAATGCTTTTCAACCCAGTTTTGCAGAAAGGTAGCCAATGATAAGTAAGACCATTCTGTGCATAGTAATCTGGTTCTCTAATTGCAAAAACCAAGGGTCAGGGGAGGTTGACAAAAGCATGCAAAATGCAAAAATGTCAAGAAAGCATGGAATTTACAAGTACAACAGCCAACCCTGTATTGCTGTTACAACATTAAACACTTGCTTATTTATTGACCTTTTGCTAAGGTCAAGGTCACAGGGTTTACCATTCTTGTTTTGCTAATAGACGATTTCTGGAAATCAGAGATTGGTGAACAAATGCATCTTCAGACGCTAACAGTGGATTAATAATCCTGGACACCCCAAAAATGTGATATTACAATTTAGTCTTTTCCCTCAAAAAAAGCGCAGTTAGTACGTTTGTCTGGAGTTTTGATCTGTTGTTTGCATCAAAAGATGCATATTTTTGGCGCACATGCGAAGCAAAGTGAGTATGTTCTAGGCCAGTGGTCGTCCATCCATCGTCCGTCCACGGTAAACTTTAACGTTGGCATTTTCTCGGAGACTATTCAGGCTACATTCTTCAAACTTAGCCCAAGGATACTTTGTGGCAAGACCTTTCTAAACATACCAAGTTAAGTGACCTCTCACAAAGGTCAAGGTCACAGGAGATCAGGAAATATATCAAAAATAGCTAATTTGGGACATCATTTATTTTTTTCTCAAATACTATTCACAGCTTCAAACCCAAACATGGTACAAAGATACTGATCTTAAGACCTTTATATGCACACTAATTTGGTTGATCCCTTGAAACGGTCAAGGGTCACAAGAGCTCAAGAAATAGGTCCAAAATGACCATATTTTATATTTTTTTCCTCAAATACTATTCACAACTTTAAACCAAAACTTGCTACAGATTAGATATATCTGATGGTAAGATCTATCTATGCATACTAATTTGGATGACCTCTTGGAATGGTCAAGGGTCACAAGAGCTCAGGAAATAGGTAAAAGAATTGCCATAATTTGAGAAGAAACTTTTTTTGTCAGACGTGTGGATCGGTTGATACATGTGAGCCCCTCTTATTATTATTTATGTCTGGTTGACTTGTCTAATTGGTTGATGCTTGTAAAACATGAGGGTCATGAGGCATTGACAGATGTGCATAAAATGTGTTAATTTTGGCAACACATGAGTTACCTATGTACAGAGGCCAGCTTTTTACTTCTTTACGACATGTGAACATGTGCATTGTCATTTTTGGTCAAGGCCACAAAGATCAGATTATACATAATTCAGTGGATCAGTTATGCACTTCAGCCTTAAGGACTTTGCCTTTTTTTGCTCACTTGTGCAGCAAAAGTGAGGAGTCTATGTTCTGGGCCAGTGGTCATTCATATGTCATCCGTGCTAAACTTTTACATGGGCATATTCTCTGAGACTGATCAAGCCAGTCTTCAAACTGTGTCCAAGGATATTTTATGGCAAGACCTTTCTAAACATACCAATTTGAGTGACCTCTCTCAAAGGTCAAGGGTAACAAAAGATCAGGGAACATTTGAAAAATAGCAATATTTTGACAAATTTTATTTTCTCAAATACTATTCACAACTTCAAAACGCAAACTTGGTACAAAGATAAGACCTATCTATGCAAACAAATTTTGATGATCCCTCGGACAGGTCAAGGGTCACAAGAGGTTGGCAAATGTGTGTAAAATGCTAATTTTTGCATAGAATTGTAGTTATTATCAACATTTTTGCAAACTTTTTCGGGCACAAAGGTAGCTGATGATATGACCTTCCTTTGCATACTAATTCATTTGACTCATCGCATAGTTCAAGGGTCACAGGGGTTTGACAGATGTGTGATAAATGCTTGAAATTAGAGAAAACATGGATTTTGCTTGTGCTGAAGCGAACCTTTTACTTATTGTCACAAAGGTCATCAGGCATGGGAATTGCCCATGCAAAAATCAGCTGAAACTAGGGGGTCCGGGACCTTCAGCCTGATACAAAAGGCCTCCACGATGCTAGACCTTGCTTTCAGGGGCCGAGAAATAAAAAGGAAAAAGGGGGGGGGGGGGGGGTAAGATGCTAGACCTTGGCCGAAGAATCAAACAACGGGGGAAGGGGGTAGACACTAGACCTTGCTTCCAGGGGCTGAAAAATCAAACAAGGGGGGGGGGGGGGGGAGGGGGGGCACCGAATAATCAAACACAGTGCGCGTCTGCCCGCCTAGCTTTACTGCGCAGCGCGCGGCACACTCAGTGACCAGGTGGGCCGTGGTCAATTCCCGTGCCCGAGTCTTGTCTGCTTTGCTAATAGATGGCGGCAACGGAAATAAAATCCAAGGATTTTTCTTTTTCCCCCCGAGGAATGTGAAATTATTTTCCAGTGAAAACCGCGGATCCGAGGACAATTCCCATGCCTGGGTCATACATACTGATCATACATGTGAGCCATAAGGTCTTTGCCTTTCCTGTTTCTTTTAATGTTGCATCATTCCTGTAGTTGAATGCACATTGAATTTGTGTGTGTGTGTGTGCAGATGTCCGAGTCATCAAGAATTGGTGTTCATTGTAATATGGCGCAACAGTGTCCAACACTTGGATGCTCCCGCCCCTGGCACAACTAATGTAAATTGAAATGGGACTGTCATCGGTGATAAGAATGCACAGGAAGTTTCGGGCCACAGAACATTACATGTCATATACATTCTGTCACTTGTACATTTCACGCGTTTAGTAAATCCAGTTGCTTGTATTCGGTACGTCGTCTTTGACATCACCTTCATGGTGGACAAGACATTAAGCCCTAAACGCTAATTGTATGCATACCAAGGGGAACGACTCAGTGCTGGACAGACAAACAGATCCCCTGCCCCCACCTATCACGCACCCAATCGCCAGCCCACAGAGAAATACGCAGGTATAAGACAAGACGATCATCTGCATCTTCAAAAAAGATGCATCAGGTCTCTTATATAACCCATGTCTTTCTCCGGAACTTAGGGAGTAGGCAGGAGAAACATACATGCACAAACCCGAAGGTGCACTACTATATGTGGTCGGGTAAACACCCCGATTTCCCACAGTATATGCACAGAACATTACACAACAATGCAACGATACAAATTTGCCTGGAGTTATAGATACTATACTCACAAACCAGAATAGGTAAGCCTAGCGCTGGCAGAATTGTATGCATACCAAGGGGAACGACTCGGCGCTGGACAGACAAACAGTTAGATCTCCTGCCCCCACCTATCAGGCACCCAATCGCCAGCCCACAGAGAAATACGCAGGTATAAGACAAGACGATCATCTGCATCTTCAAAAAAGATGCATCAGGTCTCTTATATAACCCATGTCTTTCTCCGGAACTTAGGGAGTAGGCAGGAGAAATATACATACACAAACCCGAAGGTGCAGGGGATCGAACTGTCTGTCCAGCACCGAGTCGTTCCCCTTGATATGCATACAATTCTGCCAGCACTAGCCTCACCTATTCTGGTTTGTGAGTATAGTATCTATAACTCCAGGCAAATTTGTATCGTTACATTGTTGTGTAATGTTATGTGCATATACTGTGGGAAATCAGGGTATTTACCCGACCACATATAGTAGTGCACCTTCGGGTTTGTGTATGTATGTTTCTCCTGCCTACTCCCTAAGTTCCGGAGAAAGACATGGGTTATATAAGAGACCTGATGCATCTTTTTTTAAGATGCAGATGATCGTCTTGTCTTATACCTGCGTATTTCTCTGTGGGCTGGCGATTGGGTGCCTGATAGGTGGGGGCAGGGGATCTAACTGTTTGTCTGTCCAGCGCCGAGTCGTTCCCCTTGGTATGCATACAATTCTGCCAGCGCTAGCCTCACCTATTCTGGTTTGTGAGTATAGTATCTAAACGCTAATGTTTGACTTTTGAGCAGTTGTTACAGAAACATGAAAACTTGTGTTAATATTCTGTAGAATATAATATTATAATTTTTGACTCCATGTGTCAATTGCTATATAGAAGGTCCTCTTATTTTGTTGTGCAGTCTTATTGAAACATCATAATTTCTGTAAATAATTAAGGTAGAATATGAATGTATTGATATGATTGGCCTCCCTGTACATGCAATCTCCAGTACTGCATGCATATTAACATCATTTATATTCTTATGACAATTGGGGCTTAACTTCTTTTGTCCACTACAAAGTTGATTTTAAACATGAGACACTGGAAAGGGTTTGAACACATTTTTACCCCACCTGGATTCAAACCCACAACCTTTCGGATAAAAGTCGAACGCTCTATGTCCAAGCCACCCAGCTGAATGCATTGATGTGATTACACCTCTGCCATGTCTCCTCCTGGCACGTCAAACTTTGTTTCCAGTTACACTAAAGCATAACCTAGACTGCAAAAATAGTGCATCTGACGAAAGAGACCTACAGAATCAATCCCTGCTGAAAATGTGTCAAATACGACTTGGACAATTCTGCCATTTTTGGCTCAGGTCAGATATGTAAGTGGTCGTCTGTCCGTGGTAACTTTACAGTTGGCATTTTATCAGAGAAGCCACAGGGATACCTTTTGGCAAGACCTTTCATAACATGGCATTTTCAGTGACATAATTCAAGCCAAAGGGGATGAGAAAATAAGTTAAAAATAGCAGTATTTTGAGAACATTCGTTTTTCTCAAATACTATTCACATCAAACCCAGACATACAGTAAACTCATGTTATAACTGCCAGCAATTGTTCTTGTAACGTTATATAGTGTAGAACAGTTGCAGGGGTGTTTTGAGTGTACAGATTGGGACGTGTTTCTTGATTCTTGTGTTAGTGTAGATGAAGCTACTGAAGTAACTTCTGACTATGTGAATTTCTGTAAAGATATGATTATTCCATCTAAGACAGTGAATTGTATCCCAACAACAAACCATGGATTTCAAAGTCTCTCAAAGCCACATTGAATGAGAAAAAAGTTGCATTTCAGACTGGAGACAGAGTAGAAAGGAAAGCAGTACAGAATAAATTGAGGAAGCAGATTTTAGACGCTAAGAAAAAGTATAAAGAGAAAGTAGTCACAGTTTGAATCAGGTAGCTTAGCAGATGCATGGAAAGGACTTAAAACTTTATCAGGCCACGTTAAATCAAAATTCAGTAGCAGTAGCATGCCAATGAAAGAACAAACTGAATTTTCTGAAAACTTAATGAGTTCTACTGTAGATTTGAGAAAGATGATCTGAAGGATGACTTAGACGATTTCCCAGCTTAAAGTAAATGTGGCAGGCAATGTTGATGAAGACTTTGAGATCCATGGCAAGGCAGCTGAGAAGCTTTTTAGCAAACTGAATGTTAAGAAAGCAGTAGGCCCTGATAATATTTGCGGTAGAGTTTTGAGGTTATGTGCCAGTTAGTTGTCTGTTGTTTATAGCCATTTGTTTAGCTGGTCTCTGAAGGATTGCACTGTTCCTAGGCTCTGGAAAACATCTACAGTCTGCCCTGTCCCCAAGAACAAGCCCAAGACACTCAATGACTATCGCCCTGTAGCTCTCACCTCTATAGTAATGAAGTGCTTTGAGCGTGTTGTCCTTTCTAGACTGCTCGATCAGGTCAAGCCCTATCAAGATCCTTTCCAGTTTGCATACAAGCAAAACAGATGTACAGACGACGCCACACTCACACTCCTGCACCATGCATACACACATTTAAGAAAACCTGGCTCTTTTGTACGCATTCTTTTTATAGACTTTTCTTCAGCCTTCAACACTATACAACCCTATCTCATAGCTCAAAAACTTCTCTGTTACAATGTAACTCCAAGGCTTATCCTATGGATTGTCAACTTCCTTGTAAATAGGACCAGTCAGTTCGCTTTTAAACGGCTCTCTCATCCCCTAGGTCCACTTCCATAGGCGCCCCTCAAGGTACAGTTCTCTCCCCTGTGCTGTTCACACTCTACAATTGTAGTGGCACAGACTCTACCCTTCTTATAAAATACTCGGATGACGCTGCCTTAGAAGATCTCTCCAATAATGATGCGACTTACTTTGCAGAAGTAGAACGTTTTAGTGTTTGGTGTAAAGATAATTTTCTAGACCTAAATGTGAGCAAGACCAAGGAACTACTGATAGACTGTCGAAGAAACCCTGCCCCTGTCCCTGTTCTGATGATTGATGATGTGTCGGTTGAACGTGTGACTTAGTATAAGTATCTTGGAACAGTTATAGATGATAAGTTGTCCTTTAACGAAAACACCACCCTCATACACAAATGTCAGTCACACATCTACTGCCTCCAGAAACTCAGAAAGCTGAATGTGAACCCCTCTGTCCTTCAAACTTTCTACTGTTATTTTATTGAGTCTGTCATCACTTTCGGTTCTGTGTGCTGGTATGGAGGTCTGAGTGTGAAGAACAAGAACACCCTGGCACGAATGGTAAACATCTGCAGCCTTTTTATCTGTGACCAAACTGGCACCATCTCTAAGATGGCCGACAGAAGCCGAGTTAGTTATTTGGGTTTAACACCGAGCAGGCAACTAAGGCCATCTCACGGCGGGAAGGGTAAAAATCTGGTCAGCCAGACTAAAAGAAAGGTCTTAAGACATGATGTAAATATACCTTAAAAAATATGTCAGGCTAAAATATCGCACAGGTCTTTAAAGAAAACGTCGGAAGACTCTCAAAAAGGTCAAAATAATAGAAACATCATAATCTATAAACGCTCAAATCTTATTAAAAATATGGCACTCTCTCAGAAAACTGAAGATCTTGTCCGGGGGCACATCCCGGAACAAAACCTTCCAAGGAGTCTGCCGTGAAATGTTTATACCTTGTGTCGATTAGATCAGCACAAGACAACAAAAAGTGTTGAACAGAGTACTACTCGTCGCAGGCATAACACCATGGACGCTCCTCCTGTTTAAGTAAATAAGAGTGCGTAACATACGTGTGGCCGATGTGGAGCCGAGCCAGGACAGTCTCCTCACGGCGGCTGCCGCAGCGATAAGGTAGACCGTCGGACAACTTAGGAAGGGCTTCATGCAGCTTGTTAGCTTCCTCTTTGTCCCACTCGGACTGCCACTCACGGGCTATGTACGCACTAGCCACATGTCTAAAATCACTATAAACAGTCTGTGTGTCAGGGACAGGGTCATTGCGGGCATCGTTGGCAGCAGAATCTGCGATCCTGTTGCCTTCGATGCCCACATGCCCTGGCACCCAAATAAAAATGATATCATAATATTCCTTCATCAAGTCCGCGTGGAGCTCTCTGATCTGCACCAGCAGTGGGTGGTCATTTCCCGTGCCCTGAAGGGCCTGCAGGGCAGAAAGAGAGTCAGACAGAATCAGGAAGTTCCTTTCTCTAGATCGATAAGCATGCCTGAGTGCCAGCAGAACCGCCTGCAGTTCCGCACTAAATACAGATGAGTGGTCTGGGAGGCGGTGCTTAAATGGGCGTTTAGGATGGCGAGAGGACACTGCGGCCGCAGCCACTCTCCCATCCTCAGACTTTGACCCATCGGTATAGATGCGACAATAGCCAGGAAAAATTGAAAGCAGTTTATTGAGGCTCTGTTGGTATATGGCTGGTGGAGTAGAGTTTTTCTTGTGGGCAGTCAAGTCCAGCAAGATGTCAGGAACTGGTAAGAGCCAAGGTGGAGTGATGTGTTGCAGAGATTCCGAAACTCTGTCCAGGTCCAATCCGGCCGCCTGCAGATGAGGTCGGACACGGAAAGAAAGTGGACGGACAGCTCCCGGATGGGTATCGTAAATCTCTGTAAACGATGGTTTAAAAACACAATCATAGGCAGGATTGTCTGGATGGGCCTTCAGTTTCAGAATGTAGCTGAGCATGAGGCGGATGCAGCGGAGCTTGAGAGAAGGCTCCCCTGCCTCGGCATACAGACTAGGAACTGGAGACGTCCTGAAGGCCCCAAGACATATCCACAGACCCTGATGGTGAATTGTGTTCACACGCTGTAGCACAGACTTGGAAGCTGAGCCATACACAACAGAGCCGTAATCCAGTTTGGACCGAACAAGGGCCCAGTACAGACGAAGTAAGACAGTACGGTCCGCACCCCAGTCAGTACGACCGACGACACGAAGAATGTTGAGAGCCTTCTGACAAGAGGTTCTAAGATAATTAATATGGTTGCGGAGGGTAAGTCTTTTGTCAAAAATGACCCCCAGAAACTTTGCCTCCTCGGCCACCTTAATTGGCACTCCAGCAATGCTCAGGCTAGGTTCTGGAAAAAAAATTCGTCTGGTTAGTAAAATGCACACAAACAGTCTTGGAGGGCGAGAACTTGAATCCACTGAGAGACACCCACCGCTGGATGCGATCAACGCACAGCTGCAAGCGCCTCTCAAGGGACCACGTGCGCACAAAGCAAAGTCGTCAACAAACAAAGAGCATTCAGAATCATCCTTGACGGCCTTTAAAATGTTATTAATTTTAATACTAAATAAAACAGGAGATAGAATGCTGCCCTGTGGGACACCCATCTCCTGTTCAAACGAGTCGGAGAGGGTGGAGCCCACACGGACATGGAACGACCGGTTAGTCAAAAAATTGTGAATAAAAACGGGCAGGTGCCCTTTAAAACCCATGTCCAACAAGTCAGACATTATGCCATACTTCCAGGTAGTGTCATACGCCTTCTCAAGATCGAAGAAAATTGCATAGACATGCTGCTTGTTGACAAAAGAATCTCGAATAAATGATTCAAAGCGGACTAAATGGTCAGTTGTACTACGGAAGCGCCGGAAACCGCACTGGAGGAGACCCTGTGACTCAAGATGCCACACCAGGCGGGCATTGACCAGGCGCTCCATAGTTTTACATAAACATGATGTCAAAGCGATAGGCCGGTAGTTGCCCGGGTCGGAAGGATCCTTACCTGGCTTGGGGATCGGTACAACCACAGCCTGGCGCCAAGACGGCGGAAAATGACCTGTTCTCCAGATATGGTTAAAGGCCTTGAGAAGTACAAGGAGTGACCTCTCAGGCAGATGCATTAGGAATTGATCGTGGACGGTATCTAGGCCAGCAGCAGAGTCATTACATTTCTGCAAAGCTTGCTGCAATTCTGATAATGTAAATGGGACATTATAGTCTTCTGAGTTATCGGACTTAAAATCACAAATACGAGACTCTCGCTTCTCCTTCTCTCTCTGGAAGAAAGGTGAATAATGCTCCGTTGAAGAATTATGGGCAATGGTGGAGGCAAGCAAATTGGCCACAGCTTTTTTATCTGTAACCAAACTGGCACCATCTCTAAGATGGCCAACAGAAGCCGAGCCACCTCTGCCCCTAATTCTCCGAACAGCATTCCATACTTTCTGGGACGGAGTCCGAGAAGTGAAAGATGAGACAAAGCATCTCCAGGAAGCACGGCGATCACGTTTAAAAATGTAACGGGCTTTCGCCCTCTGTCTTTTAAAGGTTAAAATATTCACTTGCGACGGATTACGGAAAGCACGTCGCTGAGCAGATTTGCGCGCTATTTGGGCCTTGCGGCACTCTTCGTTGAACCATGGTACTCTCGGCTGTCGAGGGACTGATGCGGAAGTTTTATGGATGGTTTCACCCGCTACGTCCAACAAAATAGTAGTAAAAGAAGAAATAGGTTCTTCAGATGACATGACCACCTCCTCTGTAATACGAGACTGACAGAGGGAGGCGAACAGAGGCCAGTTAGCTTTCTTAAGATTCCAGCGCCCCACTGGCGGATCCTCCCCACAGCTGACCGATGACAGGACTACTGGGAAGTGGTCACTACCACACAGATTGATTGATTGTACATTGCTTAACGTCCCGACAGCAACAAGGCTTTCTCAGGACGTGCCTGCACTGCTTGTGAAAAAAAAAAAATAAACAGAACATTGAATGTATGTTGCCAGCCGGTCAAATACATTAAATAAACCTAACACATGGGGCCTAAATAAAGCTAAGACCATTTAGCAACACACATCCAATATCAAGAGCTACAGGCAGTGCAGACAGTAGGGAGAGTTTTAAAAAGGCAAATACAGGTGAATGGACAAAGGGTAGACAGAAATACATGCCCCAGAAGAGAGAAAAACCCACCCTGTGGGGCTGACCAGGGTGACCCTGGGAACTAAAAAATACCTAACCCCACCCAAGTCCCCCAGGGCAGACCCGGGTGGGGGCACTACCACACAGGTCATCGTGAACCTTCCAGTCAAAGTCCAGCATGAGAGAAGGATCACACACAGTGAGGTCTAGAACAGAACTAGATCCTGAACCTGGGTTAGAGTATGTAGGTGAACCATCGTTAAAGACACATAGGTTAAGTTGAGAAAAAACATCTTCTAACATCTGACCTCTGCCATCATAGTGGTCACTACCCCAAAGGTGAGCGTGACCGTTAAAATCCCCCATGAGAATAAAGATTGATTGTACATTGCTTAACGTCCCGACAGCAACAAGGCTTTCTCAGGACGTGCCTGCACTGCTTGTGAAAAAAAAAAAAAGAAACAGAACATTGAATGTATGTCGCCAGCCGGTCAAATACATTAAATAAACCTACAACATGGGGCCTAAATAAAGCTAAGACCATTTAGCAACACACATCCAATATCAAGAGCTACAGGCAGTGCAGACAGTAGGGAGAGTTTTAAAAAGGCAAATACAGGTGAATGGACAAAGGGTAGACAGAAACACATGCCCCAGAATAGAGAGAAAAACCCACCCTGTGGGGCTGACCAGGGTGACCCTGGAAAAAATACCTAACCCCACCCAAGTCCCCCAGGGCAGACCCGGGTGGGGTTTGAGAATAAAGGGAGGGGGCAGTTGATCAACTAAATTAAAAAAATCATTACTACAGACCCGCAGGGATGGTGGCAGGTAAATACTGCATATGGTTATGGTCTTCTTCAAGGTAACCCGAGCTGCGACAGCCTGAAGACAGGTGTCGATGCTAACGGGGCTACATAAAATTTGGCTACTAATGAGAAGAGCCACTCCACCCGAGCGCCTCTCCGAATCAGAGCCTTTATGTATAACGTTAAAACCATTAAAGGACACAGGGTCAGAAGTCTTCAGGTAAGTCTCCTGAAGAGATATTACTGAGGGGTTATAGCACTTGACTAAAAGACGTAATTCCTCAAAGTTAGCTTGAAAACCACGACAATTCCACTGAAGCAGAGAGTCCATGATTATGTCTTATCTGGGGGTGCGGAGTTTTTCCCCCCTTTTTCCTTTGCCTTGGAAGGACTCTTAGAAACAGAGGGGGGCCGGCTCCCGGGCCTCCTCTGGTTCTTAGGAGATGAAGGGGGTGGAGCTGCCGCAGCATCGGCAACTTCCACTCCCTCCATCTGCTCCTCCAATGAAGCATATTTGTTTTGAAGGGGGACATCAGTGTTCCCCTTCTGGGCCCGTGCGCACGGCGGTCCCATAGATTTCTTAGACTTCTGGTCCTGGGCAGCGGTCCTGCCGCTAGAGTTAGCGGCCTTAGAAGGCTGACCAGAGCCAGAAACCTTTGGTGTTGACAAACTAGCAGGTTTGGGTGGGGGCTGAGGCTTAGGGGCAGCAGAAGGCGGTGCCATCGGACCGGTAGCGTCCGCCCTCTGCGTTCCCTGGCTCCTCGTCACCACCGGAGGAGGGTTACTCTCCAGGGGTGAGAGGATCCGAGGCTCCGCCCCCAACCAAGAAGTTGGGGTGTGACAAGAGAAGTCTTTGGTGGGGCGCTTGCCTGCCACCGCAGCACTGAAAGTATACACAAAGTTGTTATTTGAGTTTGGCGCCGCCTCAGCTGAACCAGGACCGTCAACCAGTTTTTTTGCGTCCGCAAAGGACAGCCCCTTCTCCACACGCACCTGCTGAATCCTGCACTCGGAGATCCAACGAGGGCACTTCTTGTCCGAAGCCATATGCGCCCCCTAGCAATTCACACACAGGGGGATGGCTGTGCAGGACTCAGCAGAGTGTCCGGGCTTAGTGCAACGGGCGCATAGAGCCTCTGCCTGGTGGCATGTCTTCTGCCCATGGCCATACTTTTGGCACTTAAAGCACCGAAGGGGGAGAGGGACGTACTTTTTCACTTTTAGGGAGTAGTAACCTCCCCAGATGGTAGTAGGAGCTGTGGGGGTGCCAAACGTCAGGATGATGGTAGGGAGACAGATCTCCCTACCACCTCGTTTGGAAATGAAGCGCCTGACGTAGGTCACCCCCTGTGACTTAAGGTTCCGTACAAGTTCATCTTCAGACAGTTCGGCCAATGCTTGATCTTTAATCACTCCTCTAGAGGAATTCATTGTTTTGTGGGGAGTGACCTCCACTGGAGTGTCTCCGATGGAGGAGAGCCTCAGTAGCCCATTGGAGTGTGCCCGGGTACGGCACTCTACCAACAAGTCACCAGGGGACTGATGTATGGACAGAGACTAGAGCCTAAGTCCGAAACTATCTTCATGCGCCTGAGACTAACATGTTAGTAAGACATGCATGAACTGAGACTAGGCCAAGTCTGAAACTTTCTCAGGGACTAAACAGCCCAAATTTAAGCCCACGATTTACTAGGTGTAAAGCGTCTAGTCTCTGACTAAAAGCGAATCAAAATGGCAGCCGCTGTCTACATGATGTTCCTATCTCGACGAAATCTACACCGAAATCGAGTATTTAGAGACCGTCGACACACACTAGATGAGTTTGATGATACGAAGCTTCACAAAAAGTTTCGTTTCAAGCGCCGTGAAATTTATTTTTCTTGTACTTTTTGTTCTGTGATTTTTTATCTTCGCTTAGAGCACCATTCATTTGGAGGTCAAGCTCTATATAAATGTACAATATTATTATTATTAATATTATTAAAACCAAAATCAAAATCGATGAGTACAGTTTACAGGCAGAGTGAAGATGGAAGACAGTGGCTGTCAAAACACGTGCAGGGCGAATGCTGTTCCCAGCGGCGCATGCTCAGTGGCATTTGGAACTGGATATTCCCAAGTTAAAAATAGCACTTGACACAAGTCGCGGACTAACCATATCTAGTCTCGGACTTGATAGTCTGACTCAAGTCTCAGTTCATGCACCGGAAATGTATGCCTCATTTAGTCCCTACGTACCAAGTTTCCGACTAGGGCTACGTCGGGGACTTGTCTAGTCTCTGTCCATACATCACACTCCAGACCTGAGGCGCTGGGCCTCAAGCCTGCCAACACGGCTCCTGAGGGTCTCCCCTACCAGGAAAGGGTGCAGCTTTGAAACAGGCTTCTCTTTAACTTTGCTGTGGATAATGAGAAAGCGAGGCCAGGCGGCCGACGCCTGAGGTGTCGCTTCCTCACAGTCAGAGTCACTATCGTTCTCAATGACAATGTCGGCGGCTATGTGCCGCTTTGGTGCTAGTTTTTTTTTTTTTTATATTTTCCATATTATAGTATGATAGATATTCATCCCCCGGGGGTCCCCGCCCGCCACCGAGCCCAACAAGGGAAAGTGCCAATTGTCGGCGGGTCTCCAGCCGACGCACAATGGAGACTGCCCGAAAGATATACTCAAGGGCGTAAGCCCGATTGAACCGTTTGAGCCACCGCCTTCTATCACACTGTTGAATACAGGGGAATACTGGCGTAAAGCACCTAATCAGCATCAGAGGCTATAGCATGGTGCTCCGTATAACAACCCGCATGTCAACAGGGGGATAGGGTTCGACGTGACAAGAGCCGATTGACTAGGCCGGTACGACTAGCCTCCCGTTTAGGCAGAAGTCAAGGCCAAAGTGGAGTGTTTCAGCCACCAGGATCCTCTTCTCCCCCCGACACGGGTCTCCAAGCACGGCAAACACTTGGGATCCAAAGGACCAAAAGCTCACGCGTATTTTTAAGGACCAATCCAACATGGTAAGACCTGGGTAAGCACAGCTCCTTTAAAACTGGACTAGTGAAAAAGACTGAACAACATATCTGCTGACATCAAGTCCTAATCCTGGACAAAGATGGCACCCGTCTGCTAGCCCACTCAGTCAGGGACCGAGTGGACTACCCACCCACGCCACATGGAGGCCGGTGCCGGGTAGGCCCGACAGAAGCCGAGCCACCCCTGCCCCTAATTCTTTGAACAGCCTTCCAAACTTTTTGGGACAGAGTCCTAGAAGATAAAGATGAGATGAAGCGTTTCCAGGAAGCACGGCGTTCGCGTTTAAAAATGTAACGGGCTTTCGCCCGCTGTCTTTTAAATGTTAAATTATTTGCTTGCGACGGATTACGAAAGCACGTCGCTGAGCAGATTTGCGTATTTTTGGGGCCTTGCGGCACTCTTCATTGAACCATGGTACTCTCGGCTTCCGAGGGACTGATGTGGAAGTTCTAGGGATGGTTTCACCTGCTACATCCAACAAAATCAAAGTAAAACAAGAAACAGGTTCTTCAGCTGACATGACCACCTCTTCTGTAAGACGAGACTGACAGAGGGAGGCGAACAGAGGCCAGTTAGCTTTCCTGAGATTCCAGCGCCCCACCAGCGAATCCTCCTCACAGCTGACCGATGACAGATCTACTGGGAAGTGGTCACTACCACACAGGTCGCCGTGAACCTTCCAGTCAAAGTCCAGCATGAGAGAAGGATCACACACAGTGAGGTCTAGAACAGAACTAGATCCTGAACCCGAGTTAGAGTATGTAGGTGAGCCATCGTTAAAGACACATAGGTTAAGTTGAGAAAAAAACATCTTCTAACATCTGACCTCTGCCATCATAGTGGTCACTGCCCCAAAGGTGAGCGTGACCGTTAAAATCCCCCATGAGAATAAAGGGAGGGGGCAGTTGATCTACCAAGTTAAAAATATCCTTGCTACTGACCCGCAGTGATGGTGGCAGGCAAACACTGCATATGGTTATGGTAAAATTTGGCTACTAATGAGAAGAGCCGCTCCACCCGAGCGCCTCTCCGAATCAGAGCCTTTATGTATAACGTTAAAACCATTAAAAGATACATGGTCAGAAGTCTTCCGGTAAGTCTCCTGAAGAGATATGACTGAGGGGTTATAGAACTTGACTAAAAGATGTAATTCCTCAAAGTTAGCTTGAAAACCACAACAATTCCACTGAAGCATAGAGTACATGATTATGTCTTATCTGGGGGTGAAGAGTTTTTCCCCCCTTTTTCCTTTGCCTTGGAAGGAGTTGAAGAAACAGAGGGGGGCCGGCTCCCGGGCTTCCTCTGGTTCTTCGGAGATGAAGGGGGTGGAGCTGCCGCAAAATCAGCAATGACAACTTCCACTCCCTCCATCCGCTCCACCAGTGCAGCATATTTGTTTTGAAGGGGGACATCAGTGTTCCCCTTCTGGGCCCGTGCGCACAGTGGTCCCATAGATTTCTTAGATCCCTGGTCCTGGGCAGTGTTCTTGCCGCTAGAGTTAGCGGCCTTAGAAGGCTGACCAGAACCAGAAGCCTTTGGAATTGACTGACTAACAGGTTTGGGTGGGGGCTGAGGCTTAGGGGCAACAGAAGGCGGCACAACCGGACTGGCAGTGTCCGCCTTCTGCGTTCCCTGGCTCTTCTTCACCACCGGAGGAGGGTTACTCTCCAGGGGCGAGACGAGCCGAGGCTCCGCCCCCAACCAAGAAGTTGGGGTCTGACATGAAAAGTCTTTGGTGGGGCGCTTGGCTGCCACTGCTGCACTGAATGTATATACTGAGGTGTTAGAGGTTGGGGCAGCCGCAGCCGCACCAGAGCCTTCAACCAGTTTTTTGGCATCCAGAAAGAACAGCCCCTTCTCCACACGCACCTGCTGAATCTTGCACTCGGATATCCAACGAGGGCATTTCTTATCCGAAGCCATATGCGCCCCCTGGCAATTCACACACAGGGGGGTGGCTGTGCAGGACTCAGCAGAGTGTCCAGGCTTAGCGCAACGGGCGCATCTATCGCATGGAAGAGTGCTTCACCATTTTGTAAGACGTAATGATTTTGGTCGGGCGAGCCACTTTTTGCTACTCGTTAGTTTTTTAGGCTAGCAAAAACTCCGCTGCGCTCGGCACCTACGGGTTGGAGCGCAGTGTTCCTGGTCTGCGGAGGTAGGTGGATTTGAGCGGTTGTTATCCACGACTGCTTCTACAGTTGCTGTTTCTTCTACTTTGCCGATGTTTCTTCTACTTTGCCGATTTATCAAGAGTTCTCTCTACAAACCAGCATTTTGGACTCATTTTTCTGAGCCCTCCTGAATCCCAGACAATGTCGTTTTTTGGGAGTCTTGGGACTTTGCCTGCCATTTTTCTGGCAGCTCTACTTTGTAACGGGCACTTCGGACTCAGTCGTTCTTCCGAGGCTTCCCTTTACAAAAGGCGTTTTGGGCTATGTTATTTTTTCCGAGGTTTCCCTTTACAAAGGGCGCTTCGTCTCGGACTCTGTCGTTTTTTCCGAGGCTTCCCTTTATCAAAGGACCTTTTGGACTCTGCCATTTTTAGATAGTTATCCGTTTTTCCGAGGCTTCCCTTTACAAAGGGCGCTTTGGACTTAGTCATTTTTGTACGGGTCTTCTTTTGCCAAAGGCCTCTCCGACTTAAGTTACTTTAGCAGACTTTCTTTTGTAAAGGGCACTTTGGACTTTGTCATTTTTGCCGAGGCTTCCTTTTATCTAATAGCCTTTCCGACTTAGTTATTTTACTAGATTCTCCTTTGTTCGGACATTCTTTTTAGAGACACGACTTAGATATTAGTACTGTGCTGCGCTACGTATTAACACCCGAGTACATTGTGACCAGCAGAGAATATATTTTTCTCAAACGGCCTCATGCCGGGGCATTTGTTGTCGCTTTATCAATATTAGCCTGTACTGCAATATAGTCCATACGAAATGCGATCTTCTTTTCACATATTTTATTGTAGTTAGTACCGAGTGCGAGTGACTGTGCTTGTGTGTGTGAACTTGGCATCCTGACACGAAGCAAACATTTACATACACATTCACCGGTCACAAAAACATTGCACATGGTCAGCGACGCTACAGATTTTGGCGTCGAAGGCTGGGGTGAGGCGACACTACACTTAAACACAGCTGGGATAAGTTTGGGTTTTTTCTCAAGATTTGTTCATCCCAGGAACATACGGCCTTCCCTTTTGTTCGACTCTCTTGAAAATTGTCCATCGTAACATGGAAATTTTCCGTTAACAGAAAGCTCGAGCAACCAGAAACAATTCTAAAAAACTTTAAAAGTGATGCTGCCTGTCATGTCGCTATATGGAAACACACAAAGTGATTTTCTGCATGCTGCTCAGCTACATTGCTGCTGTGTCACACAGTGCACCATTCAATTGTACTTTTTTGGGGGGCACATTTCAAAACTTGTGCAGCTGCTGTATGGATCTCTTTCATTTTACATTGGCTCACAATTCTTTTCAGATACGCAGGCACGAATGTTATTGGCCCCCATGTGCGCACATTAACTGGTACTGTTCATAGCGCTGGTGGCTGCACTGACAGGAATGATTTTAAGACCCAAATAATGTGTATGGGTAAGTTAATGCACTTTTGTCAGTATGCAAGCAGTATGCTGTTTGTGCCATGGCCTGCGATTCTGTACCCTGTTGCTGGAGCAATGGGGACCGGGATCTCAGGCCCTAACACATCTCAGTGCCTAGTACAGCATTCACTTCTGTGCGTTACGCGCATGTGTGCACGCTTGTGTGGGTAAGTGCGGCTATCGACTTGTATGTCACATGTTATGTACCACTGTGATACCCGTGTAATATTTACTTTTCCCAGTCCGTTTCGTTATTTAAAATATGAAAAAGGTAAGTTAGTGAGCCTTCTGAAGATCAACAGAACTATTAGCACTCGAGCCAAAAATACAGCAGGAATATCATAAGCTTCACTTTATGTCATTATGTGCATGATGCTGTGAAGCTTACATGACACAAAGTTCACAATGATACCATTTTGCTCCTGGTGCAATGTATGTACCATTTTCTTTCAGTGAATGGCTGAAGATGGTTGAGGATTCATTCCAAGGCATTTTTATACAAAAATCCCCAGTGCTGGAAGACACTGATCCTTATAGTTTGTGATCATTGGCATCTATACTTTGTCAGGCCGTAAAAGTCAAATTCTCATGATTTTTGTGAAACTTATTTATTGTGCAAACAGCTTTACGAGGCATGTAACATACTATGCTTAGATAAAAGCACTAGTTATCAATAATGCCTTTTTGTGTACATAATTGCAAAGGCACTATAAATCTGATGCAGCTTCCCAGAATTCCACAGCGCCTCTGGGTTAGCAGTCCATAGGCTGTAATTCCTGCAATATACATGAAAGACAAAAATAGGATAATAAAGTCTGACATCTGTTTGTGTGTCACTGTAAGACAAATACATGTAGATGAAGAAAGGACGATGTGCAAAATACACAATAACAGAATTTAGAAAGTGCAAACATGGTACATATGGTTTGATATTGTGCTGTAATGTCATATTACATATTTCAACTAAAATATGTTTTATCATACAATAGGATTCAATTACATTTAAAATTTGTAGTTCATGCATTGACGTGCTGTACAATACAATACGACTAATAATCCCTGATGGGGACATTCTATCTATTTATGTATATCCCATAGTGTTAACGACCGTTGGGGATATTATGTGTATGTTAAACCATGGGTGGTGATGATATACAAGCAGAAACATGCTTTTCACACCACCAAAATCCTTGTTTTCTCAAAATGTAATCAGTTTTCACACATCTGTCCAACCTCGTGCCCCGTGACCTTTGTGATGAGTTGACTAAATTAGTATGCATGGGAAGGTCTTATCATCATCAGCTACATCTATGCCAAATTTGATTGAAAACGTTTGGAATACTGTTGATAACTACAATTCTATCACAAATTGGCATTTTACACACATTTGCCGACCTCTTGTGATCCTTTACTTTTGCAAGGGTTCAACAAAATAAGTATGCATAGAAAGGTCTTCACATCCGGTATCTTTGTACCACGTTTGGTTTGAAGTTGTCAATAGCATTTGAGGAAAAATAAATTATGTCAAAATACAGCTATTTTTCACCTATTCCCTGATCCTCTTGACCTTTGTGAAAGGTCACTCAAATTAGTATGTTTAGAAAGGTCTTGCCACAAAGTATCCTTGGGCCAAGCTTGAAGACTGGCTTGAATAGTCTCTGAAAAAATGCTAAAGTTAAAGTTTATCAGACACTGGTGGACAAACGACAGATGACGACCACTGGCCCAGAACATAGACTTACTTTCGCTTCATCATCATCATCATCAGTCCCTTGCCCGAACTGGGCGTTGGGGGGACTGAAAGGCAGCAGCAACAGACAGTGCTCTCCACTGAGTTCTATTTTGGGCGGTGGCAAGCAAGTCTGGCATCTCGAGTTCGGTCCATTCTTTTATGTTTGCGACCCAACTCTTTCTCTGACGACCTCGCCGACGACTTCCTTCGAGAGTGCCTTGGAGGATAGTCTTGGACAAGGTGTTGTGTCGGGTCACGTGGCCAAACCAAGCAAGCTTGCGCCGTTTCACGGTTGCCAGAAGGGGTTCATGTGGCCCACCAGGGAAGTGACGATGCTCCATACATATTCGTTGGTCTTGTGCTCGCGGTACGAGATGCGGAGCAACTTCCTCAGGCACTTGTTCTCAAAGGCCTGGATTTTCTTTTCTGAGTCTGCAAGCAGTGTCCAAGTCTCACAGCCGTAGAGTAGAATAGACACTACGAGGGACTTGTAAAGCCTGTACTTGATGGTGAAGCTGATGGAGTTACTTCGCCATATCCTGTCCAGCCTGGCCATTGCGGATGTTGCTGTACCTATCCTGATACGGATCTCTGCTATGCAACTACCGTCTTTGGACAGGTGGCTCCCAAGTACTTGAAGCTATTGACCTCTTCTAGCTTCTGGCCGTTCATGTGAATGTTGCTGCTGCTGTCGCTTGTGGTGTTGATCATCACTTTGCTTTTATCCGTACTGATCTCCATGCCATAAGACCCTGCGCTACTTGAAAGTTTGTCTGTCAGGTTTTGGAGCTCACTATTGCTGCCTGCCATGAGGTCAATGTCGTCTGCGAATCGAAGATTGCACAGGGATCTGCCACCAATAGAGATTGAAGTATGGTGGTCGTGGAGGGTTTCCTGCATGATCTTCTCCAGGAATATGTTGAAAAGGACAGGAGAGAGCAGGCATCCTTGACAGACACCGATCGTCGTCCTGAAGAACTCGCCTGACTGATTGTTAAGTAGAACCGCGCTGCAGGCGTTCTTGTAAAGCGCTTCTATCATTTGGATCAGTCCCTCCTCTATGTTAAACGATCTCATGACTTGCCAGAGTCCGTCGTGCCAGACGCGATCAAATGCTTTCCTGAAATCAATGAAGTTGTGGTAGAGTTCGCGCTGATGCTGCAGATGTTTCTCGATCAGGACGCGGCAGTTGAAAATCTGCTCTACAGTGCTTCTTCCAACTCTGAAGCCAGCCTGTTCTTCTGCCAGCAGTTCCTCGGCGAAAGTTTTGAGGCGGTTGAGAATGATTCTAAGCATTACTTTGCTAGGGTGACTTGTCAGACTGATAGTTCTGTAGTTCTGGCACTGTTTCAGGTTTCCTTTCTTGGGGAGCGGGATCACTAGAGACTGTGTCCATTCTACTGGCCATTTCTTTTGCTCCCAGATCTTTTGACAGAGTGTAGTGAGGACCTTCGTTGTTACTTCTCCTCCATGTTTCAACAGTTCAGCAGGTACGTTGTCTACACACTTTCGCTTCACACATAGCCAAAAAGCATGCCGAGTCTTGCAAAACCCAGTAGCAGCCATGGTTTAATGTATTTATCCCACTGTTGTATGATCCCTGTTTTATGTTGTGCTGGTTTGGTCGTTAGACTGAATTGATAGAGCATATACAGTGTTTTGCTTATTTTGTTTTTTCCTATAACCCTGAATGGGCCTCCCTAACAATTAACATGCAGTGCTCAGCCCTGAAAATGGCGAGTAATTCACTAGCCATGGCGAGTGATTTTTTTATTTTTTTGTTAGTAAAAAAAAATCCACTCGCCAAATGCGAGTACGCTTGTGCATTTTCCAATCCGTACTTTTTCAGTCCTAAATCCGAAACATTTTCAATTTGACTAATGAAACTCGGAAGGCACTAGCCAAAGGCTGGTGGGCAAAATGTTAGACTTTTAGGGCTGGTGCTGCAGCTGTGTCATCAACATTACAATTTGCTGTTATATTAACCCTTATCATTCGGAATACGCCAGTGTGTGAAATAAGTTAGACTAAAATAGTTCCAGGGTTCAAGACCCTTTTCATTGGTCTATATCCTTATCTATAAATACTATTATGCAGCTTGCATATGGCAGTGTACAGATTTGACGCTTTTAGACTCCGTATGATATGGGTTACAAATGCTTTACAGCATTCAGCTAAAGTGTGGTGCATGAATTTACATCTAGTGTGTCCCTGGCTTGCATGCATTGTTTGGCAGGCCTTCCTGGAATGTAAGGCATGGTTGCAGTACATGATGAAGAACTGCTGATGTCATTTGATACATAGACAACACAAAATGTATTATGGTTATAAACGATGCATTGATTGATTGTACATTGCTTAACGTCCCGACAGCAACAAGGCTTTCTCAGGACGTGCCTGCACTGCTTGTGAAAAAAAATAAACAGAACATTGAATGTATGTCGCCAGCCGGTCAAATACATTAAATAAACCTAACACATGGGGCCTAAATAAAGCTAAGACCATTTAGCAACACACATCCAATATCAAGAGCTACAGGCAGTGCAGACAGTAGGGAGAGTTTTTAAAAGGCAAATACAGGTGAATGGACAAAGGGTAGACAGAAACACATGCCCCAGAACAGAGAGAAAAACCCACCCTGTGGGGCTGACCAGGGTGACCCTGGGAACTAAAAAATACCTAACCCCACCCAAGTCCCCCAGGGCAGACCCGGGTGGGGTTATAAACGATGCAGAAAATACATGTAAAGATGAAAGAAAACCTGACATTGAGATAAAGACTGATAATAAATGATATAGGATATACCACTCTTTTTTTTTTTTTACCAGGCTTTGAATATTTGAGAGATCATTTTCTTTTGACAATTGAAAAGTGTGGTCAAGTTTAAATACTTTCTTCTGCCTAAGATAAAGAATGTTCAGTTCTTTGTGCTTCAAAAACTGCTTTCACTCTAGCTGATAAGATTATTGAACAATCTTGCTAAGGTGCTTTTTGTATTAGCTTTTTGGCATTATTGCTGTGGCCATATGTGTAGTAAACTTACATGACAATGTAAATGGTTATGTACACAATGCTGTTTGTGCAGTGAAATAACAGAAATAAAGGTTTTATCAACACACAGGATGTGGCGTCTTGTTTAGAATTTGATGGGTCATATTTCTCTACCTTTAAATATGAATATATTTTTGGATTTGGAATATCAAAACCTCATGACGGTAAATCTAGACCGGGGCCATATAACAATAGCTGGATAAATAACTACTTTTTTCAGTGGTCCTAACAGCACTTTTTCTCACTGTACACTACATGTACACATCTCTGTAAGATACTTACTCCTCAGTCTTCATGTCTTTCTGCATATATATCTCCTCTTTCTGCTTACAGTAACTGAAAGCAAGCAGTCTTCAGAACCTCAGGCACAATCTTTGGAATCCATGCACCATGCATTATGAGGCATCTATCCAGCAGGAACTGTAAATAAACCGTTAAAATTGTTTCATGTATGGCCCTTCTCTGCAAATGCCGTGTAATTTAATTAATTAATTATGATATAAACACATAGATATACATAACAGGAATTTTCAAGCCTCATATGCATTGACCAATCCACATAATGACCTTTGTAATCTTGACCTTCCAACAGGTCAATGAAATAAGCAAGTGTTCTAAATGTGACATAAACATCAGTGATTATATCTTCTTTACAATACAAGGCATTCTACATTACTTCATTTTTTTTTCAATGTGTGTGTGTGTGTGTTTGAGATAACGGGAGAGAGAGAGAGAGCAATAATACCTGCGGCTCAGAACTTTAGCCCACACTGACTAATGGCGACTCGAGCAACAGCAGCCCTCCTCAAGCACATGCCAAACACCACAATTTCCATGTCACCTGTAAATTAATAGTATCATGTTAAATTTTCCAATGGTCAACAGCTTGCAACAGTACATACAAGTATGCAGAGCAAATCCCCACTGACTGAGCAAATTACATTACAATACATACATGTACATCAATTAGTGATTTAATTCAATTCAATTCAAATAACTTTATTTATCCCTAGGGCAATTACATTTGTGTGGACGGCATGCATTTCTTCCTTTCAACATTGCATGTCTAGTGAAGTCGTGGGACATGCTTTTTTTTTTTTTTAAATAATTTAATCGGTGTAATCCATCCTCAATCTCTTGGCTTGACTTCGCGAACGAAGATTTTATAGGAGTTGCCCACGACGTCTGCAGGCTTGTTCGTGGCTGCGGAGGCCAATCCGAGACAGGCAGGTTCGACCGCAGTGGCTGCAGGGGAAGGTATGGCCAGGGTTCTGAGCTGCGGCATCTCTGTTTTTTCTCCTGAGCCGCTTGTCCTTAAGGCTAGCTCTGCGAGAGTCCTTTGAGGAATCCATCCTCAATACATACATAAATATGGTGAGCAAAATTTGTTATGTCTAAAAAATTACTATTGCCCATACATATGGTAGGCTGCACACATAACATGATCAATAATTATTTTCCAGATTTTACAAATCAATGCTTATTCAGAAAAATCATCTGGGTCATTAGAAGAAAACTCACATCTAAATATAATCAAGCCAGTTGTGTAGGTAATTATCTGATGCTGAGGTTGTTTGCACATCAACCTGGGTTGTACCCAAACCTGGGATGGAGTGTTTACACTTGACCCAACCTGGGTTGGAGCAGGTTATTTCAACCCTGGTCCGAAGCTGGGTTGAACCGTAGTTAGATCTAAACTGCATTCCATTCCGCGTCATCACATTTTATGTTGCCACACACAAATAGGGGACATGACGTCACTGCCAGGAATTCCAGTGCCATTGTCACAACACATTTTATAGCCTTGAAGTCGATTGTGCACTTCGAAAGCGAACATGAATTCTACGGCTTCTCATCCATGTCTGGGCTAAAGGTGCTCATTATAAGTTAAAGTGCAGGGCCCGCATGCATGTCACGCCATTATCCATGGTAATGAGCCATTTTGGTTAATGGTCACAAATCTTCCATTTAACGGAATGCATGACCCATTTTAGCAGCCTAATGATTCATTAAATTTAATGCCAACATTAGCGATCCTAATGGGCGATTAGTGTGCGGTGGTGGTGAAAAGCCGGTAAGCTGCACGGGAATTTCGTGCTTGAGTGGCTATTCAGTTCTCATTGGATGACTGCCCGAGGAAGAGAAAAGACAGTTTGTCCATAATATTCGTCACGGCTGCCCCAGTTCTTCTACAAACCCACACATTTAGTTAGGGAGTGCCGCGCTAGCTTATCAGGTGGCGAGGTGACCTAGTTACAGCTACAGTTAAACTGTCTTGATACTGATACATTTTAGCCGGTTGCCTGTCTTCTAGTCCGTTGCATGCATTGCTCATCTTCATTTTCCTAAGCATGTCTAGTGTCTACAGAAGTTTATTTTCTTACCTTTTAAGTGTATATCTTAAATACAACAGACGTTCTGTACAGCTTAAACAACATGCCGTAAATGACCGGTGCCATTAAAATGTATCCTGTGCGGTACACGGTCAACGCCGAGCGTGTACACTCGTAGCGTGCTCGAGTAAAACCGTGACGAGAATAGCGCGACTATAGTTGCACAGCCGTAACAGATTGCACTTAGCTCTGTGCTGCCAGCCGGCGGTATTAGACGACGCGCTGTGCAGCTCCTTATCTTACGGCGCCGCACGTGCGCGCGCCTCAAAACTAAATGGGAGGCCTTGACTTGAACAGCCGTGTCATGAAATGCGAGATTTTCATAATAGCTGTTTATAAAGCATGAACTGCGCATGCGTGAACTAGTCAAAGCGGAAGGGATTCCCTCCAGTCTAAACATACAGTAGCCCTTAACTAATGGCACGTTTTTTTGACAACGTGCATTCCAATTAGATTACAAATGGTCCATTTACAAATGACCGTTTAGTCCTAATGGGCCATTACTTTTAATAATGCAATGTGCGTATGGCCCCTGGACGATTTGCCTCCAACAGTCTTTAGACCGCGGCACTGGCAGAAAACATACACCTCTGATTATAACAAGCGCCCCGCATTGCCGTTGACCGACAATGTAAGAGCGCTGTTCATCAAGGTTGTCATAAAGGTCATGATCTAGAAGAAGCACTCTTTTTTTCCGCAAGATCAGTGGCTGTACGATTATCTTGAATCTTGCGATACAGCCTGACGTAGCGGTGCCATGCTACCTAATGCCGTCTGATGGACAGTAATTACTATGAGAGACCGTCCCGTCTAGTCTCAATCTATCGGTTAGACGACGCTTCTCCGACGCACTTACCAGTATGTGCTTTGCAGACGCTGCACAGTTCATCGTTCTATTGTCCAACACGCCTTACTTGTTGACCAGCCGGAATTTCAGGTTCAAATAGATAGTTGTACTATTTGCCGCCATCGTGACCGGAAGAAACGACAAAAATTAATAGTAAGAGTTGTGGACTTTTGGAAATATGTCTGCCACCATGTGATTGCCGCCATTGCTCGGGTTTTTCCGGAGCATTTCCATCAGTGATCGGAAAATCGAGCTTCTCTGATCCTTTCTTTAGTCATAACGGCTGATCGGTTCACCTTAGAGCGAAATGCCTTGTATCATTGGAATCAGAATTTAACAGTCTACGGATACAATTTTACTTCAAAAACTGACATTAGAGGCACTAACTCTCCCTACTGTCTGCACTGCTGTAGCTCTTGATATTGGATGTGTGTTGCTAAATGGTCTTGGGTTTATTTAGTGTATTAGACCAGCTGGTGACATACATTTAATATTCTGTTTAGTTTTTTGTTTACATGCAGTGCAGGCACATCCTGAGAAAGTCTTGTTGTTGTCGAGATGTTAAGCAATGTACAACCAACGGACCCCTCGAAAAGGTCACGGGTCACAATGCCAATATTTGTAGTTATTATCAACATTTTTGCAAACTTTTCTATCAAATTTGGCACAAAGGCAGTTGATAAAACTTTCCTATGTATCCTAATTTAGTCAACTCATCGCAAAGGTTAAGGGACATGGGGGTTTCACAGATGTGTGAAAACTGATTAAATTTTGAGAAAACATGGATTTTGTAGTTTTGGGAAACTTTTCAATCAAATTTGGCATCAAGGCTGCTGATGGTAAGGCATTTCTTTGAATACTAATTTAGTGAACACATCGCAAGGCTCACGGGTGGGTATAGATGTGTGAAAAATGCTTTAGTTTAATTCTGATAAAACGTGCACTTTGCTGGTGCAGATGCCAGCCCTTCACATATTGTCACAAAGGTCACGCATGTAGATGGTCACATGAACCATAAGGGCTTTGCCTTTCTTGTTCTTTTTACTCTAATGCTGAAAAAGGTGGGATGCTTGTTGCTGTTGGAGTCATGTCACACTGGGCACCGACTGGCAATGCATGATATTGAATGGAAACCTTCAGAATCCTCTCTGTTCTCCGTTATCAAATACATGTATGAGCTTGATGTTGTCTATCAGACCTAACCATTAAGTTCTAACTTTCAGCTAGCTAAACTCACTGAAACAAACGAAAGCAATCTCATAGTTGTCTCTGTTTCTTTGAAGTGTTGCCGTTTGAAAGCGAAAACCTGAAATGAAGATGGGAAGGAAGTTAGTTTTACACTTACAGTGTGGGTACAGGCACATTCAAAATCTCAGATACTCGCAGACTGGGCATCTCAGGATGCAATTGCGGTATTCCCAATGAAGTGCCATCTTTTGTCAAGCACAAGGGATTTTCTCATCACAAGATAAAAGTGCATAATATCATACTCTACCTGCCTCTCATCTCAATAGGACAACAGACCACATGCGTACAGCTCGTGTGTTGCAGAGATTCTGAAATTTTGTCCAGGTCCACTCCGGCCACCTGCAGATGAGGTCAGACACGGCAGGAAAGTGGACGGACAGCTCCCAGATGGGTATCGTAAATCTCTGCAAACGGCGGTTTAAAGACACAATCATAGGCAGGATTGTCTGGCTAGGCCTTCAGCTTCAGAACGTAGCTGAGCATGAGGCGGAGCTTTAGAGAAGGCTGCTCTCCTGCCTCGGCGTACAGACTAGGAACTGGAGATGTCCTGAAGGCCCCCAGATATATCCGCAGACCTTGATGGTGAATTGTGTTCAGACGCTGTAGAACAGACTTGGAAGCCGAGCCATATACCACAGAGCCATAATCCAGTTTCGACCGAACAAGAGTACAGTCGAAGTAACACAGTGCGGTCTGCACCCAAGTCAGTGCGACTAATGACATAAAAAACGTCGAGGGCCTTCTGACATGAAGGTTTGAAGATAATTAATATGGTTGCGTAAGGTCAGTCTTTTGTCAAAGGTCAGTCTTTTGTCAAAGATAACCCCCAGAAACGTTGCGCGACACTCCAGCGATGCTCAGGCTAGGTTCCGGAAAAAAAATTCGTCTGGTTAGTAAAATGCGCACAGATTGTCTTGGAGGGTGAGAACTTGAATCCTTTGAGAGACACCCACCCCACATCTATACATCAATGCACAGTTGCAAGCGCCTCTCAAGGGACGCAAGTCCTCGACCTCTTGAGCACAAAGCAAAGTCATCAACAAACAAAGAGCATTCAGAATCATCCTTGACGGCCTTTGATAATATGACAGTTACTGCGACGGTCTCTGTCTTTGCTAAATGGCAGTAGATTACGATATTGCTAAATGCCTCCTTCCATCACCGATCTTGACCCTGTTCAGTGTTCCTAAGCATTTTCATGTTGATAGACTGAAACTATACATCATTCCCACCAGAGTTTAGCCGGCAAGGCTTTACATCGCATTTCGTTCCAACTATTTAAAAAAAACCCACTTATTTGCATATAGGAAACACAAAGGCGTAGAAAACTGCGTGTGGACCGATATGTTTGCATATAAAACACAAGTTTTTGGCTCACGTGCGAAGCAAAAGTAAGTATGTTTTGGGCCAGTGGTCATCCATCTGTCGTCTGTGGTAAACTTTAACGTTGGCATTTTCTCGGAGTTTATTCAAGCCACATTCTTCAAACTTGTCCCAAGGATACTTTGTGATAAGACCTTTTTAAACATACCAATTTGAGTGACCTCTCACAAAGGTCACCGGGGATCAGAAAATAGGTCCAAAATAGCTATATTTTGACATAATTTATTTTTTCTCAAATACTATTCTCAACTTCAAACCCAAACTTGGTACAAAGATACCTGATAGCAACACCTTTCTATACGTACTAATTTGGTTGATCTCTCGGAAAGGACCTCGCACTGGGACCATTATGGCGTTGAGGCGCGTCCCCTGGGTGGTGGATAGGGGGTCCCTCGCGAGAGGGGTGCACCGAATGAAATAAGGTGCCGTGAACCAACATGGTCTAAGGGAAGGTGACCCCGACAGAAAACTCCTGGTCCTCCTAGTAAGGGGGTTGGGCGTGGGGGTAGCTTCCCCACCCTGCAAAAAAGGAAATAGCTACAAAAACGCCGACGAAGAGCGCTGATGGGCTGGGAACCTCATGGGCCAAGAATTATCACAGCAGCCTTTAGAACCAAGAAAAAGCTCAAGCTGAACGTCATCCAGTGTTATGTGCCCACTAATGACAGTGACGAGAAGAGAAACAAGAGTTCTACGACCGACTCCAGAGTGCCGTGGACAAATGTGCGGAGCGAGACATCACCATCGTCATGGGCGATTTTAATGCTAAAATAGGGGAGGACAACACCGGATACGAAGAGGTGATGGGGAGACAGGGACTAGGGGAGATGAGTGAGAACGGGGAGAGGTTTGTAGACTTTTGTGCTCTAAACAGACTTGTCATTGGAGGCAGCATCTTCCCACACAGAAGAATACACAAAGCAACTTGGGTCTCACCTGACCATACTACAGAGAACTAAATAGACCACATCTGCATTAGCAAGAAATTTAGAAGATCCCTTCAAGATGTTCGAGTGAGGAGGGAGCAGATGTCGCCTCAGATGTCTGCTTACCTTAAAAATAAAGCTCAAGTTAAAGAAAAGCGGCACAGAGACAACAAGAAGACAGCGCTATAATGTAGGCCTCCTGAGAGAGACTGGAGTGAGAGAAGAGTTCAAATTGGTGCTGTCCAACCGGTTTCAAGCGCTACAGGAGCTAGTAAATGAAGAGGAGGCGGTCACCACAGAGCAGCAGTGGAAGGCAGATAGAGAGGCGCTGAACTCAACCTGCAAAGACACTGTAGGGTTCAGGAAACGCCATCACAAGGACTGGCTGTCGGCACAGACCTTGAAGAAGATAGAAGTGAGGAAGCAGAAGAAAGCAGTTGTCAACAACAGTCGCACGAGAGCAGCCAAAGCAAGTGCACAGGAGGAATACTCGGAAGCCAACCGCGAGGTGAAGAGGAGTATCAGGGCAGACAAGAGGGCCTACACAGACAGCCTGGCAGCAGAGGCGGAAAAGGCAGCAGGCAGCGACAACATGAAACAGCTCTACGACATTACCAGAAGATTGTCGGGCAAGTATGGCCATACAGAAAGACCAGTAAAAGACAAAGAAGGCAAGCCTATTGCAGACAGAGCAGACCAACTCGACAGATGGGCCGAGTATTTTGAAGAGTTACTGAACAGACCCAGCCCACCCGACCCCCCCAGACATCCAGCCAGTAGAGACCGACCTACCCATCAGCTGTGACAGACCCAGCCGGGAAGAGATCAGAAGAGCAGTGGCATTTTTGAAGAACGGCAAAGCAGCAGGGCCAGATGGTATCCCAGCGGAGTCTCTGAAAGCAGACCTAGAGACAACAGTAGAGATGCTGTACCCACTGTTTGGAAAGATCTGGGAAGAGGAGGTGATCCCGGCTGACTGGAATGAGGGGTACCTAATCAAGCTTCCCAAGAAAGGCGACCTCAGCAAGTGTTCCAACTACAGAGGAATCACCTTGCTGTCAGTACCAGGAAAGGTCTTCAATAGGATCATCCTGGAAAGAATGAAGAGCTCCGCTGAACCCCAGCTGAGAGACCAGCAAGCAGGATTCAGGAAAAACCGATCATGTACAGACCAGATCGCCACTCTCCGCATCATCGTGGAACAGTCTCTGGAGTGGAGCTCCCTGCTGTACGTCAACTTTGTGGATTACGAGAAAGCATTTGACAGCGTGGACCGAGAGACTCTGTGGAAACTCCTACGACACTACGGTGTACCCACAAAGCTCGTCCGCCTGATCAAGAGCAGCTACGATGGCATGACATGTCGCGTGATCCACGAAGGGCAGTTCACCAGGGAGCTCCAGGTCAGAACCGGTGTCAGGCGGGGGTGTCTGCTGTCTCCGTTCCTCTTCCTACTGGCCATAGACTAGGTCATGAAGAGGACCACAGAGCACAGACAAAGTGGAATACAGTGGACACTGTGGACACAGCTTGATGACCTCGATTTTGCAGACGACTTGGCATTACTGTCCCACACTCATCAACAAATGCAGGACAAGACCACGAGGCTTGCTGACATCTCGTCCCAAGTGGGCCTCACCATCCATAAACAGAAAACAAAGACAATGAGGCTGAACGCAACCAGGGAAGAACCAGTCTTGCTTGCTGGCACCCCAATGGGGGAGGTGGAGTCCTTCACCTATCTCGGGAGCATCATAAACAAAAAAGGCGGCACTGATGCAGATGTCAGAGCACGAATCGGTAAAGCCAGAGCAGCCTTTCTCCAGTTGAAAAAAGTGTGGAGTTCCAGAGAGCTGTCACAACACATCAAAGTCCGGATTTTCAACTCCAACGTAAAAGCAGTTCTCCTATATGGAGCAGAGACTTGGAGATTGACAAAAAACACAGTCAACAGAGTACAGATCTTCATAAACAGTTGCCTTAGAAGAATTTTGAAAATCCACTGGCCAGAGAAGATCAGCAACGTCAGACTCTGGGAGAGAACAGAGCAGATAACAGCAGAGAATGAAATTGGGCAAAGAAGATGGGGATGGATTGGTCACAGTCTGAGAAAGCCAGCTTCCAGTATCACTAGGCAGGCATTGTCATGGAACCCCCAGGGAAAGAGGAAAAGAGGTAGGCCGAGAAACTCCTGGCGTCGAGACCTCCAAGCAGACATCAAGAGACTGGCAACCACCTGGAGTAAAATCGAAGGAGAAGCACAGGACAGGAGTCGCTGGAGGTCTCTCGTCGACAGCCTATACCCGGGTAGGGGTGACAGGCGTAAGAGCTAAGAAGAGCTCGGAAAGGTCAAAGGTCACGAGCGCCCAGGAAATAGGTCTAAAAATAAGTTATATTTTGACAAAAGATGTTTTTTCTCAAATCTATTCACAACTTCAAACCCAATTTGGTACAGAGATACCTGATGGTAAGACCTATCTATGCATACTAATTTGGATGACCCTTTGGAAAGGTCAAGGGTCACAAGAGGCTGGCAAATGTGTGTAAAATGCTGATTTTTTAAAAAATAAAATTGTAGATATTCCCAATTTTTTCAACCATTGATTGATTGATTGTACATTGCTTAACGTCCTGACAGCAACAAGGCTTTCTCAGGACGTGCCTGCACTGCTTGTGAAAAAAAAAACTAAACAGAACATTGAATGTATGTCGCCAGCCGGTCAAATACATTAAATAAACCTAACACATGGGGCCTAAATAAAGCTAAGACCATTTAGCAACACACATCCAATATCAAGAGCTACAGGCAGTGCAGACAGTAGGGAGAGTTTTAAAAAGGCAAATACAGGTGAATGGACAAAGGGTAGACAGAAACACATGCCCCAGAATAGAGAGAAAAACCCACCCTGTGCGGCTGACCAGGGTGACCCTGGGAACTAAAAAATACCTAACCCCACCCAAGTCCCCCAGGGCAGACCCGGGTGGGGCTTTTTCAACCAAATTTGGTACAAAGATAGCTGATGATAAGAACTTCCTATGCATACGAATTTAGTCAACTCATCACAAGGGTCACGGGGGGGTTGACAGATGTGTGAAAAATGCTTTCATTTTCAGAAAACATGGATTTTGCTGCTGCAGAAGCAAGCCCTCGTCACAAAGGTCACACATATGAAAATCGGTCATACACGTGAGCCATAATGGCTATGCCTTTCTTGTTTTCTTCTACTTACAGTGTTTCTGCCTTAAATTTGTTTTCACAAGCATAATTATTCAAACGATGCGGACAAAATTAAAGCAGATATTAATGGTAGTTATGCAGCTGGAAAATAGACCTGTTTGACATCAAAACTATACATGCTGGCTTGACCTAATTAAGAATCTGATGTAATATAAATTGGGTGGATGGTCATTACATTTAATGCATAGAACAATGCACTATCAAATGGTTGACAAGGTAGATCATGTGCACTGAATGACAGCAAACTCATGCCACTGTTAGCGCAATTTTAAAATGACGTTATTTTCACTGCAGTTGTGTACAAACTGGGGGAGGGGGTGTCAGTCGGTCTTGCCCCCACCCCACTAACCATAGCTGGGGCGTCAGTCGTTTTTTTAAATTTTTTTTATTTAGGACTGAGGCCCCGATTCCAATCACTTAGTATGAGTAACGCACAAACTTAGCTGATGAAATGATGGTGACGCATAAGATATTTTGGATCCTCAAGGTCTTGGAATGGCTAAGTTCACTGTATATCTGATGGCTCACATTATAAGTTGGGCGAAACTATTGCAAAATAGTTTTTTTATCTCTGCCACAGAGTGCCTTAAGAAAAGGATTTAACTGGTAGTACAGAAATACTTTAAACTCTCCTTTTCTTCTTTCTGAATACACGAATAAGACATCATCCTGTTGTCAAATTACATAAAAGTTTTCTTGTTACGGTCATATACTAATGACATGGTATCTATTCATCCCAAAATCTTATAGGCAAAATGGCAGGACCTTTGAAATCTTTCACATCGCTGTACAATGTTTCCCATATCCCAGGGACTCTCTCTAGAGATTTCCCCTTTGCCAGTTTTAAGGGTCATACTCCACAGTCACTCTCAGTGCCATAAAGCAATTTATTGTACATATCAAAATAAAAGTACTGAAACACTCTGATTAATATACGCTTCAAATGGTTTTACTGGAAAAGTAAAAACATTGAAAACAGATTTTTGTCTTCACCGAGATTTCAAACAGTAAAATACTATAACGAAAATTGTGAACTAGATAATAATGGGGAAAAATCACTGCATCACTTACAGATTTTTTGGGTGTCCTTTACACACTGTAGTGCATAATAAGAAATACTGCAGTAGCTGTCGGTGGCTTGTGCATTGGCTAGTCTTCTACATCTGTTTACGGTGGCATAGGAGCACCATAAAGGGAGCATTTTTGGTTCCTTCTTTTCTTTTTAACGTTTCTGTCATTTAGTGCTATTTATGTTGGACATGTAGCATATAATTATGATGTTACGCTGCATTAGTTATTAAATTTATGCTGCAGAGATCTGAAAATTACGGTGTGTGTCAAAGTTGCACATCACAGAGAGGTGGTTTTTCTGCTGCGAGGATGCATTTGTTGTTTCCAATGTTTTATGTAGACCTCGATGTGTGAGATGTGAAATTGATTGCAATGCAAAAGTGGGTATGAATACCAATGTTCTGTTTCAATGATGGAAGATGGTGCGTGTTTCGAGGGGTAAAGGATCAATGATTAAACTAGGTATTGTGGACTTGCTTTGCGAGTGCCACACGCGCGCCCTCGGTGCACTACGCAATATCATTACTAGTACAATACTAGCAGGTCGAGTGGAACCTTCACTGTGACTTTGACAGCATAGCTAGTATGCAAGGCTATTCTACTTTCTAGTGAAAAATTATGTCAAAGGGATGTGTCACGACACGCCTGACGGAGTCAGGGCGCCGTGGACAATATGAGTGCAGACACTCGAGAAAACCCACCCACTCTAAATAAATAACGCAACGCCAGTGATAAACAACAAACAAATCCTTTATTACCTACCCTTACTCTAACCCCCACCCCAACCCACTAACGCCCCACACACTCACACATACCCACACATGCACTCATAACGTATTAACACATAAAAAAGGTTAACATATAAAAAATGACTAACAAGTGAAAATGACTAACAGGTGAATATGACTAACAGGTGAATATGACTAATAGACGAAAATGACTAACAGGTGAACATGACTAACAGGTGATAATGACTAATATGGCCAACGGCTATACACGGCGGGTAACTTTGTCTCTGTACAGTGTCCTCTGTCCCACACTAGACAGGGTGGCTCATAACGTACGAGTACTACCCCTGCACCACAGCGCACCGTAGCCGCGCTTGCCCACGCACGCCTGTGACCGACGCTCAGAACGTAGAATCAGCCTGCTGTAGCCCAACGTACTTGTCCAACAGGACCGGCTAGCGAAGGCGTTCCGACTCCCGATGATGCGTCACCGTTGGTTGTGGATGATGAGATCGAAGAACGAAGTCTTCGAAGCCAGTGCACTGGAAAAGGGCGCATTGTCAGTCAAAGTGCCAACACAGTTAATTCTGGCCTATTTGACACGCACCTACTCACAAACCACGTGAGTTGTGTCTCGTCTCACCCTAATACCCGCCTTGGCCATATTAAATATACAATCATGGATATGAAAGCTTCCTATGTACATTCAACATTCACCAGGTCTGCACTATTCCATTACACTAACATTAAGCTAGCACAACCACTTTTGTATAATAACATTGCCACTGCCAAAACCAACATTATCAAAATATCCCGATGTACATACAAAGATATGAAATAATCACCAGCAACCACCCCACGTGACAATCTTATTACATTACATCTAGGACTTAATACCAATATATTTGAAAGGATACCCACTTTAATTCATTTTACAACATGGCCCTTTAAATATACTCACGCGGCGACAGCCGAACATAAACAACTAAATTCGACATCCACCACATTACAACCCAACCTAAAAAACATGGTTAAAGACTCAATTAAAACATCACTAAAAAACTAGACGAACATACCCTTCCGCACCTATATACACATTCACACACCCGAGAGCACAGTAGCTAACTGAGGAAAATGGCATGAATTTACCTGTCACTGGTGAGTCCTCCGGCAGGACGGGACAAACAAGACGAAGACGGACCGGAGGGGTCTTCTGCTGAGTAGCAGCCGTGGTCACAAGTCTCTCGGGACACCCACACCCAGGAACACTGGCCGTGGTCTTGCAGGGAGGGTAATACAACCCTCACACAGCTTGTCAAGGGCTCCAAACAAGGCCGCACCCTGACCCAGACTCTCACTTCGCTAGCTAACTCCGCTGACTGACTGTAATATCCCTCTGCTACCTCGCAGGTTAACTTTACTTCTGAACACTGTTCGGTTAAAGCTACTTAACGAAAGCGTGCAACCGCTGTACTCGCTCACTGTTAAGCTTGCTGCACGGGCTTTACGATTACGCTCACACTACATTTATTAACTTCCCTAAACTAAGGCTATTTACAGAATTCGGCGATCTACATTTATTAACAAAAAAACGACTTGGCGAAAAAAATGAAACAACATGTCACATCCGTTACGTGACAGGATGCCAGAGAACATCAGTACACATGTACACTGACGTGTGGACATCACACACTAATGACATCATGACCTGCAGTGTTGTGATAGTACATCCAGGTTCTGCCTTGTGAAGTAGGCTCGTAAATATGCCCAATAATTCAAAATGAGGCCGATGCAGACGATAATCCGTGACTCGGGTACAAAAACACACTCTCTAAACGATGAATTTCAACATTTGGCATTGTATTCACATTTTAAAGCTCTAAGATAGTACACAAAGGACCCATACACATACTGTCAGCAGTATCTGTTGCAGACAGTTTTCTGACTGCGTTGGGATGCTTGATCCACAGGAACCTAACTTAACATTGGCATTCTCTCGGAGACTATTCAAGCCTCAGACTTCAAACTTGGACTAAGGACACTTTGTGGCAAGATCTTTCTAAACATACCAATTTCAGTGACCTCTCTCAAAGGTCAAAGTCACGAGGGGGCCCATAAAGAGGTGAAAAATAGCATATTCTGACACAACAGGGTGGGGGGTGGGGGGCGACAACCTGTGTAATAAACGTTTTGAATGCATTTTGATGGGTTACAATGCAGCCATCTCACATGCATTTCAAAGTTACCAATATTTCACCACTAGACAAAATATCTAGCCAACCCCCCAGGAACAATTCCTCCGATTTTCAAACCTGGATGAATAACAAAATAGGCAGTAGGAAAGAATTTGCAAAACTTCCGGACATCAGCATACATATACACACAGCAGACTTAGTCCACATTACTAGACTCTTCAGTTTGTGTCAGAATTGTCACTGTCAGAATATGTAGACATCAATGCACTTAGTGCATCACCTTGACCAACATCTGCTGGCTGGTTTATTTGTGATGCTGCAGACTCGCTAAAAATAGACACAAGTTCAGCTCCCTTGTGCATAAAGCTACGGGTACTGTTTATAGTACTGATGTCTGCATGCATGAGGGTGCTGATCTGCTTTCCACTGTCTGACTCAACACTACAAGCAACAGACAGACTCTGTGATGTCAATAAAGAGTTTGTCCCTGAAACATGAATAATATTAACAGCAACAGAAGAGTCGTGTACTGCCAGTGACTTCATGTCCGACAGATCTGCAGCAACAGCAACTGAAGATTCCTGAAGCTGATCAGTGACACTGACAGCCTTCTTTTTTGAAGAGTCAACTGTGTGCGCACTGAACATACATTCTTGAATTGAAACAGGTTCCTTCTCTTTATAATCCAGTGATGTATCTGCTTTTTTGTCTGTCTTTGAAGGTCTGCGCACTAAACCCTTAAACTTTGACTCAGCTAGTTTTTGCTCCACTTTTGATGAAGTCAAATGAAGTCCAAGTTTTCTCTTGATTTCTGTCCGTCGACTACTGGTGCCACTTTTTCCAATGGGGAGGACTGCACAGGAAGTGGGACTGTCTTGTGATGGGAAAAATGGTCGAGCCTCAATTTCTTTTCTCTTCTCAAGCTGTTTTTCTTCATAGGCTAAAACACAAAATCACAGAAAAAGAGGTAAACCATAACGTGCATGATTACCAGTGTACAAGAACAGCAAAGCCCTCATGAAAAATCCTACATTAAATCCCACCCCCCACACTCCCCACGCTTTGGTACCGGTCTCAGGCCACTTTACAAATTTCAAATACAAGTGATCAAAAATCTCTGTAACTTCAGTAGCTGACTGGCCCTTCGTTTGTCTTGTACTGTGCTTGTCTTAAATGGCGTAAATCCGTGTCTGTTTTGTGAGTGTGTGTGTGTGTGTTGGGTTTCAGGCTTTGAGTCAATTTCCCCAAAATTGAGAAAAAGCGCCTATATAATAACGGTATTATTATTATTATTAATGTGAATTTTTCACACATTTATTGACCTCTGACCTTTATGAGGGATCAAATTTAGTCCATATTAAAAGATTTCTGTGCCAAGTTTTAAGTAATAATTAAATTTACAAATACATTGGAAAACAAGTGGCAAAGCCATCAAGGCTTACATGCACCCCCCCCCCCCCCAATCCCCCACCAACATATCCTTCAAATCCATTTCTCTCCTCTCTAACCCAACCTCTCATCAAAACACACCAGTGCACACAAATAAAGACGGACACATGGCGCTTCCCGCCATTAGTACAGTCTGTGGGCTGGTTAGTTAGTTAGTTATTTGGGTTTAACGCCGAGCAGGCGACTAAGGCAGTGACAGGAATTCTAAAGAGGAAGAATAGCACGAGCAGCAAAATGACGTCACTATAAGCTTCACATCATGGAATTGCTAGTCCCACACCACCATGTACACAGTGAAGAATTTGATGTCAATTCAGAAACACTGTATAACACCGACATCTAATGCTTTTCGACAATTTAGGAACATTGTGTAACACTGATGAGTTTGGCGCCTTTACGTCACCATCTGATCCTTCTCCAGAAGTCAAGAATTCTTACTTCTTAATTTTTTTTCTGCAATGAATTATCTTTTACGAAGTTGAAAAGGTACAAAGCTTTCTAACGAACTCATCCAATGTCTATTTCCAAGCTAGCTATATCCAAAATTCCGAGTGAATAGAATGAAAATTACGGACTCAAATGCAGGTCAAATGACTTTACATAAATGGCAATTTTTCTCTTTAACGAGTCTACCATTTAAACTATGTTCGGAGGCTCTCGGAAATGCATCTCAATCAAAGCATTTCCTAAAGTTTCAGCAATCCAGACCAAAAAGGTGACTGCCAAGCGTGTAATATGCAAAGAAGTACCCAACGGAGAAAGAAACACGCTTAGAAAAGACGGGTACAACACAATTTATTAATATTTCGGGTAAATACCCTTTGTCAAAATAGACAAACAAACAGAGAGATTAGCCGCTACTTATCTTCATTGGCAGAAGGAATGTGAATACACCGATGTATTTATTTCTGTTTGTTTGTTTGTCTATTTTGACAAAGGGTATTTACCCGAAATATTAATAAATTGTGTTGTACCCATCTTTTCTAAGCGTGTTTCTTTCTCCGTTGGGTACTTCTTTTCTAAAGTTTCAGGCCTGTATGTACACACACGCCAGAGATACTTGTGTTTACATACATACATACGCACACACACATGGCGCTTCCCGCCATATGTATGTTCAACAGCGCAGTTAGCCTAGCTAGGCATGACATAATTTTTATCATGTTACTTCACTGTCAGAGTCTGTGTGCCCGCCTAGGTAATCATTTGCATACTACGGAGCATGCTCCGACCAGTCCCACCTCAAAGTCTTCCGTATTTTCAATACCGTTGAAAAAAAAAAGGGCACTTTCTCAACATTTGTAGACCTGCTATAGGACTTGACCTTTCAGAGGGGTCACCTAAATCATTATACTTAAACAGGTCTTTTTATCAGGTATCTGTATAATCCGTTTGAGCATAGTTTGCCTAATGTTTTGTTAAACTACCAAATAATAACTTTTTAATGCATATGATTTCAAGACAAGAAGAGAGGATGATCACCAACCTTGATCTTATTTTATCTAATTTTTCTTTAGTCCAGACAACCATGGTTTAGTTGCTGCCCTCAGGAAATTTTGAAAATGATAATTAAACCTGCTCAAATATACTCTGAGCAAGCCCCACTGAGAAACACCGATGTATTTATTTCTGTAAACTTCATACTCCCTATGTTGAATGTTCAACAACTTGGTCTTGCCAGGCTGATCCATGCATAGCTTGTCATTTATAGCATCAGTGATGCAGGTCAGTGGTAACTGAGGCTTGAACAGGATGTATCTTCACTGAAGGAAAGTTAATGTCCAACATTAGTGGAGCAATGGAAGCGATACTAGAGTGTACATGTCTGATCACAGTAAGTTCCTGGCATTCCTGCACTGGTTCAAAACAGGGTTAAGCAACTGTAACTGATGCAGTATATCACACCTGGCTGCAACTCCAGTTCTGGCGTCATGATGTTGATCTCATATTTAACAAAACAAAAGAAAGAACAACTATCATACATAAACTTTGGTTGACAAATGTTGACAAGTTCGCAAGGTTCTAGTGCAAATTGAACGCATTATGCTGAGAGTGCATCATAAGAATAAAGTACTTTTGAAACTGTTACTCCAGTGTGGTCTACAATTTTATGCCATGTGTGATGAGTTGCAGATGAGTGAAGTTTCTTTACAAGAACATTACCTGAGTGTGTCTGGTGTGATTGCATCATACTACGATAATGACTACCACGTAACACCAACATTGCACAACCAACATACTAGTACTCTCGGCATTAAACGGCAGCCTCACTATCCCTCTCTTTTAGATGGTCGGGTGTATCAAGCGTCCCCTGTTGTAGATGGAAGTCTAATCCTTTCCCTTTTCTCCAGCTGCATGGCCCTAACGCCTTGCAATATTACATAATCCACAAGATCCTACTGTCCAGCTCATAGAGCGTGTACAAAGGGAGTGGTGATTCCAGCCTCGCAGGTCCCGGTACACAGTGCTGTTTCCGTACTGTACAGTCTCTTAGCCATAGTCAGTCCCAGGCATCCCCTAATATTTCAATCCCCTAAAAAACACTAGTGCCCACCAGCTGCACATTTGCCATGCACAAAATAACAATAAAAACAGCACATTGACAGTCTCATTTCTTGGCTATGAACCCGATTCCTTACCAACCCCACACCCAAGCACAGCTGAAATCAGCGTGCCCCTCAAATCACTACGTCAACGGCAACTCAACATAGGCCCACAATTGTCCACTGGATAAGCTCAGGATGGTATGAATCAAAGCACCAAACATGTCTCCTCTCATGTAACCAGAAATTTCCAGCAAATTCTAACATTCAGCCCTACTACAACATTTCAAACAAGGCAAAAATTATTTTTAAAAACACCGGTCCTTGCACTGCCTCAACTGGCCAAATTTGACTATGTAATGTGACCCGCAGAGTGCTGCATCGCACGCTCAGTGGTCACCATCTTGTGAATGCTGGCGCCAGCGTTTCTGGCACTAGCAGGTCACATTATACAGTCAAATTTGGCCAGTCGAGGCAGTAAGAGGACCGGTGTTTTTAAAAATAATTTTTGTCTTGTTTGAAAATTTGTAGTAGGACTGAATGTTGGAAAATTGATGGAAATTTCTGGTTTCAGCTGTGCTTGGGTGTGGGGTTGGTAAGGAACCAGTCTCATAGCCAAGAAATAAGACGGGTGATGTGCTGTTTTTTTTTTTTTGTATTTTGTGCTTGGCAAATGTGACATAGACCAGAAAATGGTTTAATGTAACCATATCATTGAGTTTGTAATTTTGCAGTTGGAAAACTGAGAAAATCATGAAAAATTGGAAATTTTGACCAAAAATCGCTGCGTTTGCAGTTTTATAGGCGTTTTTAAATGTTTTTCATCTCAACACCCTGTTTTCCTGCACTGTGAGCAATGTTTAGTGTGTTTGTTCATTTATTTTTTTGTCTTACATGGAGTCATGAGTCTGACCTTTGACCTTGACCTGAAAGGAGTGGGGTTTGGGGCGTTCAGCTTGATAAATGCGTTAAAAATAATGCACTTTTTCAGTTATTGAAGTTGTGGGGTGGGGTGGGGGGTTGGGTTGGAGGTGAGGGGGTATGCGGGGGTGGGGTTGGGTGGGGGGTGTTGATTGTACATTGTTTAACGTCCCGACAGCAACAAGGCTTTCTCAGGACGTGCCTGCACTGCTTGTGAAAAAAAAAAAAAAAAAAAAAAAAAAAAAACAACTAAACAGAACATTGAATGTATGTCGCCAGCTGGTCAAATACATTAAATAAACCTAACACATGGGGCCTAAATAAATCTAAGACCATTTAGCAACACACATCCAATATCAAGAGCTACAGGCAGTGCAGACAGTAGGGAGAGTTTTTAAAAGGCAAATACAGGTGAATGGACAAAGGGTAGACAGAAACACATGCCCCAGAATAGAGAGAAAAACCCACCCTGCGGGGCTGACCAGGGTGACCCTGGGAACTAAAAAATACCTAACCCCACCCAAGTCCCCCAGGGCAGACCCGGGTGGGGGTGGGTGGGGGGTGGGGGGGGGGGGGTGTTAAGATCAAAGGTTAAGATGAAAACTACCAAAATAATGTGACATGCTGAAGTGTTATTTTGCATAATCCTGCTACACAGGGTGCATGTGAGGCGTTATTCTGCTGTAATTGTCATGAGGGATGTCTCTGGTGTCTATTCTGAGCCAAACACAAGCACTTTTACACTGCGTAAAGCTCATTTGAGTGCATTGTTATGGGACCAGCAGTTGCAGCCACCAAAACAGGCTTTTACAGGAGTATTCACAAGTTTGGCACACGCATGCCTGCTGCATTTGCAAGATGAGTTGAGGTGTTTTGAGACTCTGACAAGTGTGTTTTATATAAAAATGAACTGTACATAATCATTTTTCTCTGCTGCCTCCTAAATAAGCACTCCAGACACTTGTTTGGGTATGCGGTGCATCCCGCGTAGCATAGTTTTGCCTGTTTTATGTAGTCTTTTGTCTGTGGGATAGCTCAGTAGACTTATTGTTTAAATTGCAGAGCTGCTTCATGACCCCTTTGCCTGAGGAAAAGATTGCAAGCAGCATATAGGGCATGGCAGCTGATTACAGGCCTCTTTCTGCTTGTTGTCTCCAAACAGGGTCAATGAGGATGCCTGGCATTGTCTTTTTGGGTGCCCTGAGATACACAAGGAAATGGCCTTGGGTCTGAAAGCTCATTTTTCATCATGTCAGTGTCATGGTAACTTTGTTCAGTTGTCCAGCCCACAAGAAGTCAGTTTGACTGTATTGCATGTGTGTGTAAACTTGGAAAAACAGAAAACGTAGGGGGGTAGGTAATGGAAAAATATGAAAAAAGAAACTTTTATGTGCCCGTGTCTCAAATGCAACATTTCTGAAAATCAGATATGTTACTTGATGTACATGCCAATTTTGGAGGCATTCTAACCATATCTAGTCTGTTTTTCATGGCATCAGATATGCATGATCCAAGACATCAACAGCACATTGAACGCCACAACAACGCGCTTCACATAATGAGCCATAACATAAAGATGCAGCAACATTCAATGGTGTCACTTTGGGTATGACTTAGCTAGTGTCTAAGGGTTGCACTGATGGCAGATTGAATGGTGTTCAGGTGGGAGAGTTCCTCTTTCAGGTCACATTATACAGTCAAATTTGGCCAGTTGAGGCAGTAAAAGGACCGGTGTTTTTAAAAATCATTTTTGTCTTGTTTGAAAATTTGTAGTAGGGCTGAATGTTGGAATTTGCTGGAGATTTCTGGTTAGCTGAGAGGAGACATGTTTGGTGCTTTGATTCATACTATCCTGAGCTTATCCAGTGGACAATTGTGGGCCTATGTTGTGTTGCCATTGACGTAGTGATTTGAGGGGCACGCTGATTTCAGCTGTGCTTGGGTGTGGGGTTGGTAAGGAACCAGTCTCATAGCCAAGAAATGAGACGGGTGATGTGCTGGTTTTTTTTTTTGTATTTTGTGCTTGGCGAATGTGCAGCTGGTGTTTTTTAGGGAATTGAAAAATTAGGGGATGACTGGGACTGACTAAGGCTAAGAGACTGGACAGTACGGAAACGGCACTGCGGTCCGTGACCAGCAGCAGAGACAGTTCATGTTTGCATTCACATACAATGACGGGCTATTCAGCTTTTTACTGCAACAATTGCGATATTCGCGAAAATCGGGAGAAAGGCATGACTTGAGAAAATAAAACCTGGAGGGGAAGAAGGAACAAAATAAATAAATAAATAAATAAATAAATAAAATAAAATTGGAAAAAAAAAATATTTTTTTTAAAATGGCGCAATGATGTAAACTTGTCCAACAAGAAAGTTGAACCTCACAAACGCTAGGATACAACTCTATGTGAGCATCCTTCCGAAAGTGAGCCAACGAACTACTAACACATGTCAGTAGGAAAGCCCTAAAGCTATCAATCCTAATCCCTAGCCAATACAGGGGATAGGGTTTAAACGGAGATCGAGATACGTGCAGCAAGCTACACTAAACTTTTATCTCCACGGTTTGGTCTGCTGACGATGAGTACCAGCAATTCAAAGCAAAACGACCTCGAAACACACATGAACTAGACAAAAAAAGTCAGACTATTGTGTCGCTCAAGTGTGCAGGGCCGGCCGATAAACAGGCCATTGCATCATATAGTGTGCGATGTCAAACACATCTTTACACACATAGACCGGTATGACTAGCTTGTGCACATAGTACATTGTTTTCTACTTTGGTTATTGGGAAAAGTACATGTAGCATAAAAATGCGTGGTGGATCCTTATATTGTATTCTTTTGTTTTGTCTTGTATTGTTCAGTCGGCTAAAAATAGGTTACTTTCATGGTATAAATTGAAAATGTTCGCATGTCATACCATTCTGTCTGTTTAAAAAGATAGGTTACTTACTTACGCCTGTCACCCCTACCCGGGTATAGGCCGTCGACGAGAGACCTCCAGCAACTCCTGTCCTGTGCTTCTCCTTCGATTCTACTCCAGGTGGTTCCCAGTCTCTTGATGTCTGCTTGGAGGTCTCGACGCCAGGAGTTTCTCGGCCTACCTCTTTTCCTCTTTCCCTAGGGGTTCCATGACAATGCCTGCCTAGTGATACTGGAAGCTGGCTTTCTCAGACTGTGACCGATCCATCCCCATCTTCTTCGCCCAATTTCATTCTCTGCTGTTATCTGCTCTGTTCTCTCCCAGAGTCTGACGTTGCTGATCTTCTCTGGCCAGTGGATTTTCAAAATTCTTCTAAGGCAACTGTTCATGAAGGTCTGTACTCTGTTGACTGTGGTTTTTGTCAATCTCCATGTCTCTGCTCCATATAGGAGAACTGCTTTTACATTGGAGTTGAAAATCCGGACTTTGGTGTGTTGTGACAGCTCTCTGGAACTCCACACTTTTTTCAACTGGAGAAAGGCTGCTCTGGCTTTACCGATTCGTGCTCTGACATCTGCATCAGTGCCGCCTTTTTTGTCTATGATGCTCCCGAGATAGGTGAAGGACTCCACCTCCTCCAACGGGGTGCCAGCAAGCAAGACTGGTTCTTTCCTGGCTGCGTTCAGCCTCATTGTCTTTGTTTTCTGTTTGTGAATGGTGAGGCCCACTTGGGACGAGATGTCAGCAAGCCTCGTGGTCTTGTCCTGCATTTGTTGATGAGTGTGGGACAGTAATGCCAAGTCGTCTGCAAAATCGAGGTCGTCAAGCTGTGTCCACAGTGTCCACTGTATTCCACTTCGTCTGTGCTCTGTGGTCATCTTCATGACCCAGTCTATGGCCAGTAGGAAGAGGAACGGAGACAGCAGACAACAAGAAGACAGCGCTATAATGTAGGCCTCCTGAGAGAAACTGGAGTTAGAGAAGAGTTCAAACTGGTGCTGTCCAACCGGTTTCAAGCGCTACAGGAGCTAGTAAATAAAGAGGAGGCGGTCACCACAGAGCAGCAGTGGAAGGCAGTTAGAGAGGCGCTGAACTCAACCTGCAAAGACACTGTAGGGTTCAAGAAACACCACCACAAGGACTGGCTGTCGGCACAGACCTTGAAGAAGATAGAAGCGAGGAAGCAGAAGAAAGCAGCGGTCAACAACAGTCGCACGAGAGCAGCCAAAGTAAGGGCACAGGGGGAATACTCGGAAGCCAACCGCGAGGTGAAGAGGAGTATCAGGGCAGACAAGAGGGCCTACACAGACAGCCTGGCAGCAGAGGCAGAAAAGGCAGCAGGCAGCGGCAACCTGAAACAGCTCTACGACATTACCAGAAGATTGTCGGGTAAGTATGGAAAAAGATAGGTATGAGTGTGTAAATCCTATGGATAAGAGTAAGAGTCACTGAAACACTGACAGTGAATGTCAGATGCTTTTTACATAATTTGATCTTGTTAGAGTTGGGCACGAAATAAAAAGCATCTGCATAATCAAATTATCAGCTCCATTTTCAGAGTTCATGTTTGTCGGTATATCTGTCAGTATTTCTGCCTCTTCTGTGTGTGTGTCTGTCTGTTAATCAGTCAGTGTCTCTGCTTCTTCTGTCTGTCTGTCTGTTTCTGCCTCTTGTCTGTCTGTCAGTGTTTCTGTTTCTTCTGTCTGTCTGTGTGTGTGTGTGTGTGTGTGTCTGTGTGTGTGTGTGTCTGTGTGTGTGTGCGTGCATGTGTATGTGTGAGTCGGAGTGTTGAGCAGTCGGTGTGCGTGTAGCAAGAAAAAAGAACTTATGTTTTTGATTTCATCCATACTCATATGCACATAGTGTACATGACATGGGGCAAGGGAGATGGATCAGTCACCTATGGACACAGAGGTGTAAAAATAGGAAAGAAATGTACGATTGATTTCCATAAGCGACTGGCATTCATTCTTACTTACTTACTTACGCCTGTCACCCCTGCCAGGGTATAGGCCGTCAACGAAAGACCTCCAGCGACTCCTGTCCTGTGCTTCTCCTTCGATTTTACTCCAGGTGGTTCCCAGTCTCTTGATAACTGCTTGGAGGTCTCGACGCCAGGTGTTTCTCGGCCTGCCTCTTTTCCTCTTTCCCTGGGGGTTCCATGACAGTGCCTGCCTAGTGATACTGGAAGCTGGCTTTCTCAGACTGTGACCAATCCATCCCCATCTTCTTCGCCCAATTTCATTCTCTGCTGTTATCTGCTCTGTTCTCTCCTAGAGTCTGACGTTGCTGATCTTCTCTGGCCAGTGGATTTTCAAATTTTTTCTAAGGCAACTGTTTGTGAAGATCTGTACTCTGTTGACTGTGGTTTTTGTCAATCTCCAAGTCTCTGCTCAATATAGGAGAACTGCTTTTACGTTGGAGTTGAAAATCCGGACTTTGGTGTGTTGTGACAGCTCTCTGGAACTCCACACTTTTTTCAACTGGAGAAAGGCTGCTCTGGCTTTACCGATTCGTGCTCTGACATCTGCATCAGTGCCGCCTTTTTTGTCTATGATGCTCTCGAGATAGGTGAAGGACTCCACCTCCTCCAACAAACAAGACTGGTTCTTCCCTGGTTGCGTTCAGCCTCATTGTCTTTGTTTTCTGTTTGTGGATGGTGAGGCCCACTTGGGACGAGATGTCAGCAAGCCTTGTGGTCTTGTCCTGCATTTGTTGATGAGTGTGGACAGCAAAGCCAAGTCGTCTGCAAAATCGAGGTCGTCAAGCTGTGTCCACTGTATTCCACTTCGTCTGTGCTCTGTGGTCCTCTTCAAGATCCAGTCTATGGCCAGTAGGAAGAGGAACGGAGACAGCAAACACCCCTGCCTGACACCGGTTCTGACCTGCAGCGCCCTTCGTGGATCACGTGACATGTCATGCCATCGTAGCTGCTCTTGATCAGGCGGACAAGCTTTGTGGGTACACCGTAGTGTCGTAGGAGTTTCCACAGAGTCTCTCGGTCCACGCTGTCAAATGCTTTCTCATAATCCACAAAGTTGACGTACAGCGGGGAGCTCCACTCCAGAGACTGTTCCACGATGATGCGAAGAGTGGCGATCTGGTCTGTACATGATCGTTTTTTCCTGAATCCTGCTTGCAGGTCTCTCACTCTCAGCTGGGGGTCAACGGAGCTCTTCATTCTCTCCAGGATGACCCTGTTGAAGACCTTTCCTGGTACTGACAGCAAGGTGATTCCTCTGTAGTTGGAACACTTGCTGAGGTCGCCTTTCTTGGGAAGCTTGATTAGGTACCCCTCCTTCCAGTCAGCCGGCATCACCTCCTCTTCCCAGATTTTTCCAAACAGTGGGTACAGCATCTCTACTGTTGTTTCTAGGTCTGCTTTCAGAGCCTCCGCTGGGATGCCATCTGGCCCTGCTGCTTTGCCGTTCTTCAAAAATGCCACTGCTCTTCTGATCTCTTCCCGGCTGGGTCTGTCACAGCTGATGGGTAGGTCGGTCTCTGCTGGCTGGATGTCTGGGGGGTCGGGTGGGCTGGGTCTGTTCAGTAACTCTTCAAAATACTCAGACCATCTGTCGAGTTGGTCTGCTCTGTCTGCAATGGGCTTGCCTTCTTTGTCTTACTGGTCTTTCTGTATGGCCATACTTGCCCGACAATCTTCTGGTAATGTCGTAGAGCTGTTTCATGTTGCCGCTGCCTGCTGCCTTTTCCGCCTCTGCTGCCAGGCTGTCTGTGTAGGCCCTCTTGTCTGCCCTGATACTCCTCTTTACCTCGCGGTTGGCTTCCGAGTATTCCTCCTGTGCACTTGCTTTGGCTGCTCTTGTGCGACTGTTGTTGACAACTGCTTTCTTCTGCTTCCTCACTTCTATCTTCTTCAAGGTCTGTGCTGACAGCCAGTCCTTGTGATGGTGTTTCCTGAACCCTACAGTGTCTTTGCAGGTTGAGTTCAGCGCCTCTCTATCTGCCTTCCACTGCTGCTCTGTGGTGACCACCTCCTCTTCATTTACTAGCTCCTGTAGTGCTTGAAACCGGTTGGACAGCACCAGTTTGAACTCTTCTCTCACTCCAGTCTCTCTCAGGAGGCCTACATTATAGCGCTGTCTTCTTGTTGTCTCTGTGCGGCTTTTCTTTAACTTGAGCTTTATTCTTAAGGTAAGCAGATGGTGGTCTGAGGCGACATCTGCTCCCCTCCTCGCTCGAACATCTTAAAAGGATCTTCTAAATTTCTTGCTAATGCAGATATGGTCTATTTGGTTCTCTGTAGTATGGTCGGGTGAGACCCAAGTTGCTTTGTGTATTCTTCTGTGTGGGAAGATGCTGCCTCCAATGACAAGTCTGTTTAGAGCACAAAAGTCTACAAACCTCTCCCCGTTCTCACTCATCTCCCCTAGTCCCTGTCTCCCCATCACCTCTGCGTATCCGGTGTTGTCCTCCCCTATTTTGGCGTTAAAATCGCCCATGACAATGGTGATGTCTCGCTCCGCACATTTGTCCACAGCACTCTGGAGTCGATCGTAGAACTCTTGTTTCTCTTCCTCATCACTGTCATTAGTGGGCGCATAACACTGGATGATGTTCAGCTTGATCTTTTTCTTGGTTCTAAAGGCTGCTGTGATAATTCTTGGCCCAAGAGGTTCCCAGCCCATCAGCGCTCTCTGTGCCACTGGTGACAACATGAATGCTACTCCTTCTGTATGGGGGGCATTCTCCTCTTCATGACCTGAATACAGAATCATCTCCCCACTTAACAGCCTTTTCTGGCCAGACTGCATCCATCTGGCTTCACGGATACCTAGCAGGGAAAGGTTGTACTCTTGCATTTCCGCTGCTATCTTGCCGCTCTGGTACATGGTCTTGACATTCCATGTGCCCATGGTTGTGTCCCTGGATAAAGAGAGGCGGCTTGGTCCTGTGGCTTCTGAAGACTTCCGGCTTTCACCACAGGACGTCATAAATCTTCTGGTAGAAGAACCTTCCTCCTCCAGGAAAGGAATTGCTGTTTGTCTTTTCGTCGGCGTTTTTGTAGCTATTTCCTTTTTTGCAGGGTGGGGAAGCTACCCCCACGCCCAACCCCCTTACTAGGAGGACCAGGGGTTTTCTGTCGGGGTCACCTTCCCTTAGACCATGTTGGTTCACGACACCTTATTTCATTCGGTGCACCGCTCTCGCGAGGGACCCCCTATCCACCACCCAGGGGACGCGCCTCAACGCCATATGGTCCCAGCGCGAGGTGGCATTCATTCGGCTGAGCCAAATGGATCGACCAAGGATAGATAGATAGCAGAGCAATACTTTCGCGATTCCTTAGAAATAAGGCACCAAGATAACTCATTCAAAAACTTCTTTTTCTTCCGCATGCATGGCACAGTCATAGTCCAGTCTAAACTTACGTAACATTAACGCGTGTGGTTGTGCCGTAAGGAAAAAATTATCCGCTCCAAACAAACGCTTTTAGACCACTTGGTTATTTTATAATGTGTGTATTATGTTGGAAATGCACAAGTCCGTACAGTTCACACGCCTAGCATTCCATTATCGTTATCTCCGCCAAATGTTAAAAGGCAACAGTATATACAGACTATAGCATAAACACAGTGCGGTGGTGGCGGTTAGTGGCATACACAATATGGCGGGGGGTCTCCAAGCTGATAAGCGCCAGATAGCCTCTCCCTATCTATACGCTCTATGTTCCAGCTGCGTAGCCCCAACACCTGCAGAATTGCATAATTGACAAGTCCAGTATGAGATCTGTGTCGATTGCAGGCTGTTCTAGTGGCATGCACCCTGTACTACTCATGGCACAGAACTACATCCTTAGCTCAAGTAATACACAACAATGGTTTTCCGTGCGGCATAAACAGCATTCTAAACTATAGATAACATTTTTTAAAGTGCATTTTTGAGTACACAGACATGTACCAGATATGACGCAAAAGGCATTCATAGAGATTTGTGTGTGTGTGTTGAAAAGTCATACAAATAGCAAAGTTACAGGTTAAAAATAGAATAGACTAGGTATATTTCTACCCACAACATATAGTGAGCATTAAAGAATTTACTGCAGACAGACGAAAGATGCTGGATGAACCAAGTGTGTATGTATACTAACCGGCATAAAAATTACATGTTAGTTTAGCTTCAATTTTTTTCATTCACAAATATAATAACAAAACAAAATCAATATCGATAGATAATTCAGCCCTCGATCAGAAAATCAGAATTTTGAAAAAGAATTGTTTAAACTTGTGCGCTGGCAAAGAAGTAAAGTCAGCATTTTTGGGAAAAGTCACATTTACATAACATGTGTGTGCACCTTGTGCTGCAATGACGGCATTGCACCGATTTTGCATCGATATTGAGACCATCTGCTGGGGATGCTGTTCTAGTCATTCTCAGACATTTTTTCTTAGCTGCTGAATGTTTTGGACTGGAGCCAAAAAGTTTTGAACACAACCATCTTGTGCATCTTAAAGATGCTTTATTGGATTTAAATCAGGCGACATGGCTGGTCAAAGGGTGATAAGGCTGATGTTGGAATATTGCAAGCAGGGGCAGATCAGTTACCTCCCTTGGGGGTGAAACTTTATGTTTTGGCTCTTTAACCTGACACAAAAGGCCCCCCCCCCCTCACCCCCCCCCCCCCCCCCCATGCAAAACCTTGCTTCCAATTGGAAAAATAAACAAGAATGGCAAAGCCTTTAAGGCTCACATGCGTGACTGATGCACATTATTAATCTGACCTTTGCGACCTGATCACTAAAATAAGCAAGTGTTCTAACATGGCAGCCAGTAGCAGGTAAAGTCAGTGAGACTGAAAGTTGAGAAAAATACTATAAAACATAGCAAGGCCTTTAGATGTGGGATGCTGTTTCTCGGGATTTATGTTTCCTAAACCAGGCAGGGCCATGCTATATGCTATAATATATATAATTTTACAGGAAAATCTTGTCTAGATTAATTAAGTTTACCTTGAAATACACTGGACAACAATAAACCGGACATAGGAATCCTTCATTTATATATAATCACATCTGCCGCTGCATTTATTGCCAACAGCATGTACAAATATCACGACCAAGCTGAACAGACAAATTCAAGATTCAAAATTTCACATGTTCTTTCATTAATTTTAAATATTTACAAATGTTAAAGAGGGAGGGGGGAAATCAGATATGGAATCAAATATGCTCCTTCCAATTGGAGGAGTTGTAAAAAACTGCCAAACATAGTGACTGATTGTGACTGTATGTACAAAGAGGTAATAACTGAACCAACTGAAAACATATACTTTGTGACAAGTTTTTGCAAGTTTTATTGCTCACACTTTGTGACAGAATACTTGATAAGGCCTGCAAGTTTCTTGTCCTCTTCAGTCTCCGGTACCAGCTCAATGTGCAGTGAACACTTATCCAGCAAAGCTTGGTCAGCTGCTTTGGTTAGGGCTATCTGTTTCTTCTCACTCTGCAAACAATATTAAATTGGCTGTTGGTAGTGTTTTTCATCAAAGTATACAAATACGAATACAAAAGCTTACTGCATCAAAAAGGCCACTGTCGAATTGTCTCTATTTAATTAAATGTTAAATTAAAAACACCGACAACAGCATTAAAAAGTGTTAAAATGATTTTGCTGACAAATACATGTGTACTTCTGCTGAAATTGTCATGTCATATGATTTGATCCTTGCAAAAGGACATTTAAACAAATGCAAACATACCTATGTTTGGATTTGATTGATGATTGTACATTGCTTAACGTCCCAACAGCAAAAAGGCTTTCTCAGGACGTGCCTGCACTGCTTGTGAAAAAAAATAAATAAACAGAACATTGAATGTGTGTCGCCAGCCGGTCAAATACATTAAATAAACCTAACACATGGGGCCTAAATAAAGCTAAGACCATTTAGCAACACACATCCAATATCAAGAGCTACAGGCAGTGCAGACAGTAGGGAGAGTTTTAAAAGGGCAAATACAGGTGAATGGACAAAGGGTAGACAGAAACACATGCCCCAGAATAGAGAGAAAAACCCACCCTGTGGGGCTGACCAGGGTGACCCTGGGAACTAAAAAATACCTAACCCCACCCAAGTCCCCCAGGGCAGACCCGGGTGGGGCCTATGTTTGGAGAATCGCTTGAAAACATTGAAGTTTAATTGTATACAAACCAAGGGGAATCACAGCGCTGGACAGACAAACAGTTAGATCCCCTGCCCCCGCCTATCAGGCACCCAATCGCCAGCCCACAGAGAAATACGCATGGGTTATATAAGAGACCTGGGTTATATAAGAGACCTGATCCATTCTTTATTGAGGATGGAAATGATCGTCTTATTCTATACCTGCGTATTTCTCTGTGGGCTGGCGATTGGGTGCCTGATAGGCGGGGGCAGGGGATCTAACTGTTTGTCTGTCCAGCGCTGTGATTCCCCTTGGTTTGTATACAATTCTGCCAGCGCTAGCCTCACCTATCTGGTTTGTGAGTATCTATAACTCGAGGCAAATTTGTATCGTTACATTGTTGTGTAATGTTCTGTGCATCTACTGTGGGAAATCAGGGTATTTACCCGACCACATATAGTAGTGCACCTTCATGTTTGTGTATGTATGTTTCTCCTGCCTACTTCCTAAGTTCCTCGCGCTGGGACCATACGGCGTTGAGGCGCGTCCCCTGGGTGGTGGATAGGGGGTCCCTCGTGAGAGGGGTGCACCGAATGAAATAAGGTGCCGTGAACCAACATGGTCTAAGGGAAGGTGACCCCGACAGAAAACCCCTGGTCCTCCTAGTAAGGGGGTTGGGCGTGGGGGTAGCTTCCCCACCCTGCAAAAAAGGAAATAGCTACAAAAACGCCGACGAAAAGACTAACAGTAATTCCTTTCCTGGAGGAGGAAGGTTCTTCTACTAGAAGACTTATGACATCCTGTGGTGAAAGCCGGAAGTCTTCGGAAGCCACAGGACCGAGCCGCCTCTCTCTATCCAGGGATACAACCATGGGCACATGGAACGTCAAGACCATGTACCAGAGCGGCAAGGCCGCCCAGATAGCAGCGGAAATGCAAAAGTACAACCTTTCCCTGCTAGGCATCAGTGAAGCCAGATGGACGCAGTCTGGCCAGAAAAGGCTGTTAAGTGGGGAGATGGTTCTGTATTCAGGTCATGAAGAGGAGAATGCCCCCCATACAGAAGGAGTAGCACTCATGCTGTCACCAGTGGCACAGAGAGCGCTGATGGGCTGGGAACCTCTTGGGCCAAGAATTATAACAGCAGCCTTTAGAACCAAGAAAAAGCTCAAGCTGAACGTCATCCAGTGTTATGCGCCCACCAATGACAGTGACGAGGAAGAGAAACAAGAGTTCTACGACCGACTCCAGAGTGCCGTGGACAAATGTGCGGAGCGAGACATCACCATCGTCATGGGCGATTTTAATGCCAAAATAGGGGAGGACAACACCGGATACGAAGAGGTGATGGGGAGACAGGGACTAGGCTCAGAGATGAGTGAGAACGGGGAGAGGTTTGTAGACTTTTGTGCTCTAAACCGACTTGTCATTGGAGGCAGCATCTTCCCACACAGAAGAATACACAAAGCAACGTGGGTCTCACCTCACCATACAACAGAGAACCAAATAGACCATATCTGCATTAGCAAGAAATTTAGAAGATCCCTTCAAGATGTTCGAATGAGGAGGGGAGCAGATGTCGCCTCAGACCACCATCTGCTTACCTTAAGAATGAAGCTCAAGCTAAAGAAAAGCCGCACAGAGACAACAAGAAGACAGCGCTATAATGTAGGCCTCCTGAGAGAAACTGGAGTTAGAGAAGAGTTCAAACTGGTGCTGTCCAACCGGTTTCAAGCGCTACAGGAGCTAGTAAATGAAGAGGAGGCGGTCACCACAGAGCAGCAGTGGAAGGCAGTTAGAGAGGCGCTAAACTCAACCTGCAAAGACACTGTAGGGTTCAGGAAACACCACCACAAGGACTGGCTGTCGGCACAGACCTTGAAGAAGATAGAAGCGAGGAAGCAGAAGAAAGCAGCGGTCAACAACAGTCGCACGAGAGCAGCCAAAGTAAGGGCACAGGGGGAATACTCGGAAGCCAACCGCGAGGTGAAGAGGAGTATCAGGGCAGACAAGAGGGCCTACACAGACAGCCTGGCAGCAGAGGCAGAAAAGGCAGCAGGCAGCGGCAACATGAAACAGCTCTACGACATTACCAGAAGATTGTCGGGTAAGTATGGCCATACAGAAAGACCAGTAAAAGACAAAGAAGGCAAGCCTATTGCAGACAGAGCAGACCAACTCGACAGATGGGCCGAGTATTTTGAAGAGTTACTGAACAGACCTAGCCCACCCGACCCCCCCGACATCCAGCCGGCAGAGACCGACCTACCCATCAGCTGTGACAGACCCAGCCGGGAAGAGATCAGAAAAGCAGTGGCATTTTTGAAGAATGGCAAAGCAGCAGGGCCAGATGGCATCCCAGCGGAGTCTCTGAAAGCAGACCTAGAGACAACAGTTGAGATGCTGTACCCACTGTTTGGAAAGATCTGGGAAGAGGAGGTGATGCCAGCTGACTGGAAGGAGGGGTACCTAATCAAGCTTCCCAAGAAAGGCGACCTCAGCAAGTGTTCCAACTACAGAGGAATCACCTTGCTGTCAGTACCAGGAAAGGTCTTCAACAGGATCATCCTAGAAAGAATGAAGAGCTCCGTTGACCCCCAGCTGAGAGACCAGCAAGCAGGATTCAGGAAGAACCGATCATGTACAGACCAGATCGCCACTCTCCGCATCATCGTGGAACAGTCTCTGGAGTGGAGCTCCCCGCTGTACGTCAACTTTGTGGATTATGAGAAAGCATTTGACAGCGTGGACCGAGAGACTCTGTGGAAACTCCTACGACACTACGGTGTACCCACAAAGCTCGTCCGCCTGATCAAGAGCAGCTATGATGGCATGACATGTCGCGTGATCCACGAAGGGCAGTTCACCAGAGAGCTCCAGGTCAGAACTGGTGTCAGGCAGGGGTGTCTGCTGTCTCCGTTCCTCTTCCTACTGGCCATAGACTGGGTCATGAAGATGACCACAGAGCACAGACGAAGTGGAATACAGTGGACACTGTGGACACAGCTTGACGACCTCGATTTTGCAGACGACTTGGCATTACTGTCCCACACTCATCAACAAATGCAGGACAAGACCACGAGGCTTGCTGACATCTCGTCCCAAGTGGGCCTCACCATTCACAAACAGAAAACAAAGACAATGAGGCTGAACGCAACCAGGGAAGAACCAGTCTTGCTTGCTGGCACCCCGTTGGAGGAGGTGGAGTCCTTCACCTATCTCGGGAGCATCATAGACAAAAAAGGCGGCACTGATGCAGATGTCAGAGCACGAATCGGTAAAGCCAGAGCAGCCTTTCTCCAGTTGAAAAAAGTGTGGAGTTCCAGAGAGCTGTCACAACACACAACACACCAAAGTCCGGATTTTCAACTCCAATGTAAAAGCAGTTCTCCTATATGGAGCAGAGACATGGAGATTGACAAAAACCACAGTCAACAGAGTACAGACCTTCATGAACAGTTGCCTTAGAAGAATTTTGAAAATCCACTGGCCAGAGAAGATCAGCAACGTCAGACTCTGGGAGAGAACAGAGCAGATAACAGCAGAGAATGAAATTGGGCGAAGAAGATGGGGATGGATCGGTCACAGTCTGAGAAAGCCAGCTTCCAGTATCACTAGGCAGGCATTGTCATGGAACCCCCAGGGAAAGAGGAAAAGAGGTAGGCCGAGAAACTCCTGGCGTCGAGACCTCCAAGCAGACATCAAGAGACTGGGAACCACCTGGAGTAGAATCGAAGGAGAAGCACAGGACAGGAGTTGCTGGAGGTCTCTCGTCGACGGCCTATACCCGGGTAGGGGTGACAGGCGTAAGTAAGTAAGTAAGTAACTTCCTAAGTTCCGGAGAAAGACATGGGTTATATAAGAGACCTGATCCATTCTTTATTGAGGATGGAAATGATCGTCTTGTTCTATACCTGCATATTTCTCTGTGGGCTGGCGACTGAGTGCCTGATAGGCGGGGGCAGGGGATCTAACTGTTTGTCTGTCCAGCGCTGTGATTCCCCTTGGTTTGTATACAATTCTGCCAGCGCTAGCCTCACATATCTGGTTTGTGAGTATTGAAGTTTAAGTAATAAACAGAGAAATACAATTATGCTTGTTTAAAAACTGTCCATAAAAATGTGCACACTTCCTTCAAACTTAATAGCTAAACTTGCAAAGGGCTTGTGTGGCTCAATATTTTGGACACAGGGTAACTGCATGGATAAATGAGCAAAACACTTCCATTCCATCTGTCAAGGTCAATCCATCTCCCACTACCAATATGCTTGGCAAATAGTAAATAAACTGGGAGTCACTTCACTGTGGGAATCTGAGGACTTCTTCCGATTTCATAGATCCAGGCATCAACATTCCCTGGAATACGTACTTTACAAATAAAACATGCATTTTGTGACGCACATTTCATATTAACAGGTAGTTTCAAACACAGTCGGGGCAAAGTTAAAGCCCCTTGTGCACACAACCACCAGTACTGTAAACAGCACTGGTGGCTGCATGCTTGCTTACTTACTTACTTACGCCTGTCACCCCTACCCGGGTATAGGCCGTCGACGAGAGACCTCCAGCAACTCCTGTCCTGTGCTTCTCCTTCGATTCTACTCCAGGTGGTTCCCAGTCTCTTGATGTCTGCTTGGAGGTCTCGACGCCAGGAGTTTCTCGGCCTACCTCTTTTCCTCTTTCCCTGGGGGTTCCATGACAATGCCTGCCTAGTGATACTGGAAGCTGGCTTTCTCAGACTGTGACCGATCCATCCCCATCTTCTTCGCCCAATTTCATTCTCTGCTGTTATCTGCTCTGTTCTCTCCCAGAGTCTGACGTTGCTGATCTCTGGCCAGTGGATTTTCAAAATTCTTCTAAGGCAACTGTTCATGAAGGTCTGTACTCTGTTGACTGTGGTTTTTGTCAATCTCCATGTCTCTGCTCCATATAGGAGAACTGCTTTTACAGGTGGCTGCATGCACAAAGGGGTTAACTCTTTGCCTATAAAGTAACTTTTCTGTATCATGTACTCTTGTCACTAAGGCTGAGTTGGTATACCTCGCCCAGTACTTAGATGCAAAGCACTACTGGCGCACTTGTCTGGTTTTCACGTAGGGTCAACTGGACTTCAACTGCATGGAGCTAAATCATAGGGCCTGATGAATAATACAAATCTGCTGTGCCACCGTGTGCGCACGGCCACCGCGTACATAGCTCGTCAGAATACAAGGGAGAAAACGAAGCACACCCGCGAAATTCTAGCTGTGGCCAGAAGTATCCCAGACCTCTTTCTCAACATCTAGAGTTGAACATTAAACCCTTTAGTAAAGTGCCGTGAAAGAGGCCTCTATGCACTGCAGTGCATCCATTGTTTTACTCTAAAGTCAAAGCGAATTACTCGAAAAGATATTGACAACTGAGCAATGTTTAAACCAGACTACATTAAAGCAGACCTTTTCGTGCTGGGGGAAATACATACCTAAAACGACTGCTGCGTGCAGGTCACAAGTTCATGTCGACAGTAAGACACACTCTTGTTTTAATTTCATTGGATATGCTAATTTACATAAACCAATGAAAAATGAGCATGGGGCGTATTTCCGGCCACATCTAAAACCCTAAATTCGACGTCTGCTATGAATGATGCTTGACTGTGCAAAAAGCCTTGATACTGAACTATCAGTTTTGATCAGAGGACAAGGTTGGTATAGATTTGTGGCAAAATATCTACCGAGTTTGTTCAGTTCGAGGTTTTAGGTGGATGGTTGCATTGAGGTTTGAAAATTGCTCTGGAATCACAGTGCTTCATCTCATTGTGTGCCTTTTGTTTCCTCCCTTGTATTCTGACTTGAGCTTAGTAGGCAGTGGTGCACACATGGTGGTGCAGCAGACTTGCATTGGTCAAAGCACTATCGTCAGGCCCCTATGAGCTACATGTATCTGCACTAGTATAAGTTGCGATCTCGGAGGTAAACTAAATCACGTGACATGGATTTTAGCAACATTTCCAAACCCTTACCACTGACAGGCACAGATGCTCATGTTCTTCCTTCAGCAGGGTGGAACAGAATTTCTTTGGTTACTTAAGCTCATGAGGATCTGTGCCATATAAAATGTGTCTCGGGGAAACACTCCACGTTATGTTATAAAAGGAAACTTCTCTAAGTTTTTATAATGTTTTAGTAACTGTATTAGTTTAGAGTTTTAATGTCTTAATCTTAGTATTATACGTCTTACAGATTTAGTATATTAATATCAGGTACAAATGTGATATTAGAATGTCCTGATATTAACTACTGTTTATTGAACGATTTTTATTTGATTGTCCCCCCACCTCCTCCCCCCCCCCCCCCCCCAATCCACACAACTGTAATTGCCCTTTAAGGGATAAATAAATTTTTTAAAAATTTGAATGGTTATAAATCTGCAGTGATTAAAAAGGATTACGTATGATAAGAACCTTGTCAGCTACCTTTGCTGTGGAAAGCACAAGTCTTTCAGGCGCATGAGAATCTGTGCCTCCTTCAGACAGCTGACTGAGTGTAACTCCATCTAATTGCTACAACAAGCGTTGATTCTCATAGCCAGGGCGTGTGAGGATCTCTCAGATTGTACAGAAATATGCAGATCTGTGTTGTTTTGCAAACTGGTGTTAGTATTTAGACTTGTTGGGGAAAATGACTTCTCTCAATAAGAGGCACAGATCCAAATACTCTCACTTAGGCAGCAGGAGCTCATAACATAATTTTGAAAATATAAAAATAAACAGATTTTGTACCTCTAGTGGCCTGTGGGTTTAATACATGACGGCGTCACAAGCAGTCCCGTCTAAACAAAGAAAAGTCATATGCCTCAGTTGTTTTTGGTGCTTCAGTTGTCAGTCTTGGCAGGATGTGCCTGACAGCCAAACTGTACACCCTAATGGAGACATAGACCGTCTTAAAGGGGCATACCTGAACTTTTTTAAGGCTTCAGTTTGCAAAAAGCTTTTACTGGGATTCAGTATACATACCCATTTAGACAGTGGCCAGCCTATTGTCCCACCAAATGTTTTCTTTCATCCGTTCAAAGTGAAAAGAGACCCACAGGAATCTTCTGACGGATAGGTTGATTGTACATTGCTTAACGTCCCGACAGCAACAAGGCTTTCTCAGGACGTGCCTGCACTGCTTGTGAAAAAAAAAAAAATAAACAGAACATTGAATGTATGTCGCCATCCGGTCAAATACGTTAAATAAACCTAACACATGGGGCCTAAATAAAGCTAAGACCATTTAGCAACACACATCCAATATCAAGAGCTACAGGCAGTGCAGACAGTAGGGAGAGTTTTAAAAAGGCAAATACAGGTGAATGGACAAAGGGTAGACAGAAACACATGCCCCAGAATAGAGAGAAAAACTCACCCTGTGGGGCTGACCAGGGTGACCCTGGGAACTAAAAAGTACCTAACCCCACCCAGGTCCCCCAGGGCAGACCCGGGTGGGGGTCTGACGGATAGGTAAAAAGATTGCTTCTGATAGGCAATGGTAGCTGACGTCATAACTATTCTATACGACCTTAGGTCATCTGCCTAATTATAACCCATCAGAGACAAGATGGCGGATGAACCAGAGAAGAAAAAAAGAAAGTATCATCGACTCGTGCTGACAATGACAGACTCGGAATTGAAGAGAAGAAAGAGGAAGAGAGACAAGATACCCCTAAGTAGAATTGACATCGGACAAGGGAATATGGACAGGTGGCAACGCGTAAAGCAAGAGCTTGGTTTGACCACCCACCCAGAATTTGTCGCTTTTCTGCTGAATCAGTTAAGTAATCTACGGTCTTTGTTGATCTTCCTATAGTTCCGCGAGCGCTAGTGATTTTCAGAATTCATGATCTTCAGTAGAATTTATCTCTTACTGATTTCGCAAGATTTAAAACCTGTTTTATCATATAGTTACGAGCTAGTTATCACATTTTATGCTACAGAGATCTGAAAACTAAGGTGTGTATCAAAGCTGCACATCGCTGGTCGCAACATGTTTTTGTCTGTGCGGGCTCTCATTCACTCGATTCAGAGAGGTAGTGTTTCTCAGTGCAGCGATGGTGCATTTGTCATTTCCAATGATGCTTTCAGTTACGTAGACTTCAATGTGTGAGATGTGAAATTAACTGCAGTGCAGAAAGTTGGTATAAATACCAATGTTCTGTTTCAATGTTGGAAGAAGGTGCATGTTTCCGAGGGGTAAAGGATCAAAGGTCACGCTCTCGGTGCACTACTGTACGTATGATTGTTACTAATAAATACTAGCAGTTCGAGCGGAACCCGCATTGTGATTTTGACAGCATAACGAGTATGGAAGGTTTATTCTACTTTCTCGTGAAAAATTACATCAAAGGGATGCCGGAGAACATCAGTACACATGTACACCACACCGATGACCTTGTGACCTGCAGTATTGCGATACACTGATAGTCGGCCAGGTTCTGCCTTGTGACGTAGGCTCATAAATTCAAAATGCATATTAATTCAAAACAAGGCTGATGCAGATGATAAATCTGCGACTTGGGTACAAAAACAATACATCCTCCAAACGATGAATTTTGACATTTGGCATTGTACTTACATCATAAAGCTCTAGGATATTGCACAAAGGACCCATATACATACTGTCAGCAGTATCTGTTGCAGAGTTTTCTTATTGTGTTGAGGTGCTTGATCCTTTGGAATATAACTTTAACCTTTGCATATTTAGCCATAATTTTTCAGTCCTCAGTTACGACCATCTGTGTACAAGTCAGCACATGAGGATCTATGTCTCTCATTGAGAGACTTTTCTTCTTGGGGTGGACAATTTCCTGATGTATAGATATCAACCCATATCATGCTGAGGCTAAAAGCTTCAAATTTGTACACTGCCATATGCAAGCTACATTATAGTACCTGCAGATAAGGACATAGACCAATGGCTTTAGTTCAAGGGTGGTGTCAGAATAGCTTGGCGCCTAGAGGCGCCAAGCTATTCTGGCACTACCCTTGAACTATTTTTAGTCAAACTTATTTCACACACTGGTGTATTCCGAATGATAAGGGTTAATCAGCCCATACAAACTGCCCATGGCATAGGTCACTGTGTGAATTTGTAGCCAAAGAAATTCATTAGAACCCTGATGATGAAATTACATCAGCATCTATGCCAATCTGTGGTCACGGGAGTTTGGAAATGTTGAACAATCCATGTCATGTGTGCTTTAAATTGTTGTTGTTGTTTTTTATTATGGTGTGTGTGTGTGTGTGTGTGTGTGTGTGCGTGCGTGCGTGTGCATGTGTGCACACGCGTGTCTGTTGGGTACTAGTGCAAATAGCCATACCACTCCAATCAAGTCCAGTTGACCTTATGCCAAAACCAGACAAGTGCAAAAACCACAGCAAAGGTGGCCAGTAGTGCATTTCACCTAGGTAAAGGGTGAGGCATACCAACTCAGCGTCACTAAGTAATTCTGTGTAGAGAGCATTTGTGGATCTGGTGTTCAGTTCAGTCCTCTCTGCGCCGTCTGGTGCTTGAGGCGACGGCAAGGGAGCGCCACTTTTGTCTGTCAGCTGCTATTTTGGGTGCTGTTTGCAGAGTAAGGCCTCTGTTCTTGAGCTCTCGCTCCACGGTTCGGCGCCACGTCTCCTTTGGTCGCCCACGGTTTCTCTTCCCCTGTGGTGTCCATCTCAGTGCCACCCTTGGTAATGAGTCGAGTGACATTCTGCAAACGTGGCCTAGCCATCTCCATCTCCGTGTGGCGATGGTTTCAGCAATGCTGTCTGCGCCTGCTCTCTTCCGTAGTTCCTCGTTTGTAATCATGTTTGGCCAGAAGACCTTCATGATCCGTCGCAGGCACTTGTTCTGGAAGACTTCCAGCTTGCGTTCCGTAGCGGTAGTGGATTTCCAGCACTCTGACCCATATAGAAGGACACTCAGCACGTTGCTCTTAAAAATACGGAGCTTGGTGTGGATGCTCAGGCTTGTGGTCCTCCAGATGGGTTTCAGCATTGCGAAGGCTTGGTTGGCTTTGCTGATTCTTGTGGTGATCTCCCTTGTGCAGTCTCCATCTGTGGTAACCTTGCTGCCCAGGTACGTGAACTCGTCCACCTCTTGCAGAGGTTGGTCATTGATGGTGATTGGGTCGCCCACTATGGTGTTCTTCCTCATGACTTGAGTCTTCCTAATGTTGACCCCGAGACCTATGGAGCTTGCTGACTGTGTCAACTGTTGTGTCTTCTGTTGCATGTCCTGGTTTCTGCTTGCCAGCAGCCCGATATCATCGGCGTAGTCGAGGTCATCCAGCATTGAGGTCAGCGTCCACTGAATTCCCTGCCTCCTTCCCTCTGTGGTGCGGCGCATGATCCAATCAATTGCCATTGAGAAGAGGATCGGCGAAAGAATACATCCTTGTTTCACTCCGGTTTCCACCTTAAACGGTTCGGTGAGCTGGTTGTTGTGGACGACTCTGCACTCAAAATTCTTGTACAGGGACCTGATGATGTTGACAAGTTTCTGGGGGATTCCATAGTATCGCAGGATTTTCCAAAGGGAGTCTCGATGCAGACTGTCGAAGGCCTTCTCAAAGTCTACAAAGACCACATAGAGGGATCCATTCCATTCGTTAGACTGTTCAAGGATCTGTCTCAGGACGAAAATATGGTCAATGCAGGGTGGATCTGGTGTGCATGCCAAGTAAAGGCTTGTAGCGACAAAGTCAGCACTAAAAATAGCAAAGAACATATACTGCAAACAAACTTTGGCTTGACAGATCTTGCTGCCCATAGCGTTCTACAGGAATTTGTGTTTTTTTGTGCCCGCTGGAACTGCCAGCCAAAAGTGACCTGACTGCATTAAGCAAAAGGCAGTGCAAAGGCCTTGTCAGTTGACCAAAAGGTAGTTTGCGCACTGGACCATAAACTTACCCTAAACTTATTCCTGGCCATTTTGTTCAGGATGTAATCATCCTGCCACGAGTCCCGCTTCTCGGTGATTTGGGACAAAGACATGATAGCCGATTTCCCCCGCTGCTGGTCATCTGAGCCATGTTCCAGTTTGAACATGGGATCTGTAGCAAGCTTCTTCTGCGTTGCCTTGTCTGTTACATAGGTTAACCCTTTTAGCCCAAGGTCCCATTTCTCAAATTTTGGAGGTGTTGTATGACTATGTACCAGTTGTAGGAGATGGATTAATCATGATAATTCAAGGGTAGTGCTAGATGAGCTTGGCGCCTCAAGGCGCCAAGCTCCTCTGGCACTACCCTTGAATTATCATGATCAATCCATCTCCTGCTGCAGGGTCCCGGGGCTAAATGGATTAAACAAGTCAGTGACATAATTCTTGCACAAAACTTTTTTTATTAACCCCTTTGCAAAGCATCCACTGGTACTGTTTACATTACTGGTGGTTGCATGCACAAGGGTGTTAATATTTATCATTAACAACATACCAGATTTGTAATTGTAGTAAACAATCCAGAAATTTTCAGCAATCTCGCATATACAGACCAAAAAAAAAGAAAAAAAAAAAAGATGTGGCCACATGAGCTTGACCTCGGAGGAACAGCCTGATTCTTAATCATGACACCCCCTTTCACGAAGGACCATCATAACAATGTTTCAGCAAAATCCCACCAATAGTTTTGAGATCATTGACTGGATGAAAAAAAAAACCACAAGAAAGGCAAAGCGGCCCTTATGGATCACGTGTGTAACCAATTCACATAGTGTGACCTTTGAGACCTTAACCTTTCACACAGGTCACTGAAATTAGCAAGTGTTCAAATGTCTCAACATGAGAGAAGGTTGCCTTAATGTATTCGTTTTTAACAAATTTGTCAACCCTCCTTGAGCCTTGAACTTTGTGAGGGGTGGACTAGATTAGTATGCATAGAAAGGTGTTATCATCAGCTACCTTTAAGCCAACTTTGAAAAGTTTGCATAAACTTTGATAAAACTATAATTCTATTGATATTTTCAGACACTTGCCGACCTCTTGTGACCCTTGACCTCCCCTGAGGGGTCATCCAAATTAGTATGCATAGATAGGCCTTACCATCAGGTATCTCTATACCAAGTTTGGGTTTGAAGTTGAAAATAGTATTTGAGAAAAACAGTTTTTGTCAAAATATGGCTATTGTCTGCCCCCCCCCCCCCCTCCCCCCCAAAGGTGCACTAAATTAGTATGCACAGAAAAGTCTTATCATTACCTACCTTTGTTCAAAATCTGACTGAAAAGTTGGCAAAAACTGTTATAAAAACTACAATTCTATCAAAAACTGGCATTTGCCATGCATTTGCTGACCATTGTGACCCTTGAACTTTTATCCAAATTAGTATAAATTGAAAGGTCTTTCCATCAGGTATCTCGGTACCAAGTTTGATTTTGAAGTTGAAAACAGAATTTGAGGAGAAACAATTTGTGCCAAAATATGGCTATTTTTGTACCCCTTTGTAGACCCTTATGATCTAGCTAAGCTTGACCTTTGAGAGAAGTCACTGAAATTGTTAAGTTTAGAAAGGTTTGCCACAGTGTCCTTGGGCCAAGTTTGAAGTCTGAGGCTTTAATAGTCTCTGAGAAAATGCCAACGTTAATGTTTACCACAGACGCCGGACAGACGAACAGACTTTTGCTATCGCATGTGAGCCAAATAAAAAGGTAAAATCTAGTGTCCACCCTACTTCCTTAAATAGAAAGGAAAGGGGGAGGATGTAAAAAATGTCAAATCATTAAAGAATAATTTCTCAGGTCTAAGATGTAAATGTGGCTGATATGTACCAGCAAAAGGCATAGACAGATTTCACATTCAGACCTACACTACAGGGTGACATTGCGCAAAAGGTGACAGGGCTATGGTGGATGCTGTCAGCCCATGCATAGCCATGCGCAGGCCGACTGAAACCGATGTCAATTCAACAGTCTTCGCTTGCTGGGTACTGCCCCTAGCAGCAAGTGAGTCAAGTTTTTATATGGCAGCAATTGTGAAGTTTGTTGATAATCAAAGTTTAAAATTCTTTCCTAGTACTACTGTGAATTTTGTGTCTGGGAGGCTAGTATTTTGCAAAGCTGTCAATTAACATTAGTGCTTTCAGTAGCCATCATAATTTTTAATTTTAAAATGTCATAATAAACACCACAGGCACTTGATTACAAGTAGTGATGGTCGGCATGGAAACCGTTATAAATTTCCAAGTAATAGAGCCCTGGCCTCTGTTATGATTTTGATTCTGCATTTGCATTACTTCCCCTTAGATTGTCATTTAACACACTTCGGCTCCTGTGGTTTCAAACTGAAAGCATGTCTTGTCTTCGAAAACACTACCACCATTGAAAACCTTGACTCACTTAATGCCAAAGGCTGCAGTACATGTACATGAAGTAGGTGATGGCTGCGAGGTAGGTGTGTATCCACACACCTTTCTACTTCCACGCCACCACCTACTTCATGAAGAGGAGTGCTGGAACACATACTTCCAACAGGAAAAACAATAAATCACAACTTGCCTTCTGGAACAATCTGCTCATTTTGTCTGGGGTCCCACCGCTGCTCCTTTCTGCGGGCCCCTTCCAAGATGACATAGTCATGATTCTAAAATGGCAAAAAAGAAATATTAATTCATTCAAGGTAAGCTGAATAAGGATATACTGCTATTTGATATTTGCAAGGAGCACATCTTGAATAGAAGTACCCAACGGAGAAAGAAACACGCTTAGAAAAGACATAATTACAGTAACACCAGTTGCTTTTCTTTATTTTTTTTCACACAATCTCACATGATCAGTTTATTCATTTACTCTAGTCAGTAGGCATACATTTTCAACTTGCAGTAGGTATTACCACCAATCTATCAACAAAGCCAAATAGTGATTATACGCACAGGTCACATTATCCCCCTTGTGCATGCAGCCCCAGGAACTGTAAACAGTATCTGGCGCTGCATGCACAAGAAGATTAATGAGAAATTATCACCAATTACTTGTTCTTTTTCCTCCTCATTCCTCCCTCCACCCAAGGCATATAAACATGCAAATTTAAGACAAACGTTTGCGTTACTTCTTTACCACAACCCGGTAGGCACTCGGGGAACCCTAAATAGGGCCGAGAGTAGCCTCCAGTCCCAGCCCATCCGGGCACTCACCACCGACGTGGCCCAATCACAATCAGTCGTCTTCTTCTTCTTCTTCTCGAACGCCGTCACACTTGGAGTTTGGCTCTCAAAATGAAATCTGTGGTCTTCTGTAGCGCCTCCACAGGCCCGTACAGTTTCTCTTGTAGGGTGGCGGGCTTACAATCAGTCGTGATACTTAGCTTACCAGCGGCAAGCGGGGCAGGTGGGAGGGTCCTCCGAGTAATGTCATCGGTAAGTATTTTTTGAAAAAAATATATTTTAAAGAAAAATTAATTTGTTTCTTCAAAAACATTACCGATGACATTACTGTCTGGAAGAATGGCGAAAAGGTGGTGGGAGCCGCGCCCAAGTTACCGCCATAAAGGGCATACGACAGAGCCACACACCCAGTCGCCAAACTCCCGACAATTTTAACTAAGTGCATACCTACGGCGCTTCCGGCGCCGGGAGGGAGTGTTGCGCTGCGGCGATGTCCCCCACCAGGGCGAGATTGTCTCGCTGGCCCAACAGATCCCTGAGGTAGAAACGGGCGAAGGTTGATTCTGCCCGCCAGCCCACTGCGGCCACGATGTCTCGGACAGCACAGTTGCGATCGAAGGCGACGCTCGCGGCCATGGCTCGAACCTCATGTGCGCGGATCTTGAGCCTCTTCGCACCATCTTGGGAAAGGTCCTGATAGGCGGACCGTATGACCCAACGTAGCCAGGAAGATATCGTCTGAGCTGTAATGTCATGTCTGCCGGGGGCCAATGGCAGAAAGAGGCGTGACCGTCCGCGACGGACGGGCTTGGATCTGCGTAGGTAAACGCGTAAGGCACGCACAGAATCCTGTTGCCGGGTCTCCCTAGGAAAATTTGCGTGTTTCAACGGCCCAATAGTTAAGACCGGTGGTGCAGTCAAGGGAGACCTGGTCTTGGCTAGGAAGGCAGGGTCGGTGAGCAATTGCACAGAGCCATCCGCCCGAAACTGGGGGCAGGAAGAACTCACCGACAGCGCGTGTAGTTTGCTGACTCTAGCCGCCGTGGCTAGGGCTAAAAGGAAACATGTCTTCCGTGTCACATCAGCGAAGCTAGCCAGGGAAAGTGTTTCGAACCTGTCCGAATTAAGCCACATCAGGACCAAGGGTAGATCCCAGCGAGGAATCAGGGAGCGAGGAACCAGGCGCTGCAGGCCAAAATGTGCCATCAGGTCTGCGAGATCTTTACATGCACCAGGGTCTGGGTGGCCGAGATGACGGTAAGTGTCAGCAATCATGGACAGGTATCCTCGGATCGTGATGGGGGCAAGGCCGAGGTCGCCAAAGAGCCAGAGGAAAAAGTTGGCGAGCTGTGGAGTAGTCAATGCAAGGGGAGAGAGATGCCGGTCATCGCACCATGACTGGAGTACTCGCCACTTGCCTTCGTAAACGCGCCGAGTCAAAGGTCAACAGGCTGAAGCGATTGCTTCCACCGCAGCACCCGAGAAGCTTCTTGCGGTGAGGGCTTGCCGCACAATCTCCAGGCGTGAAGGAGGAGCCGCTCTGGGCACGGGTGGAAAAGCGGCTGGCGGGGCTGCTTGAGCATCGTCCTCGAGGTGGGGAGATGAAGACTGAGGAGGTCGGTGGTCCAAGACCTGGTCCAGGAGAACGGGGCGACCAGGAACACGATCGCGTCGCAACCACGGAGCTTGAGGAGGACTTTGGGAACGAGAACCGTCGGGGGATAAGCATACGCATGAGCCCATCCCACGGAATGGAGAGCGCATCGACAGCTCGAGCCAGTTGATGTGTCTGTTCGCCAGGTCTGGCGTCAGGTCAGGTCAGGTCAGGTCCGGCGTCCAGAGGCCGGACGTCAAGAGGAGGCTCGGGAGGAGGCGTGCACCCCATCCGGAGAGACTTGCATCCATGCAAAGGGAGAGCTGAGGGGGCGGTGAGGCGAGAGGAACTCCTGAAGCGAGCCAAGATGTGTCCATCCAAGGATGGGAGGCACCGGCACTAAGGCATCGATGTCGCTGGAGGACGGACGCCAATGAAGCAGGAGATGTAACTGAAGCGGGCGGGAGTGAAGACGACCTAGAGGCAGGAGATCCGCCGCTGCATTCATCAGGCCAAGAAGTTGCAGCCAGACTCTGGCGGGAACGGACTCTGCCCGGGCAACCTGAGCGGCGAGGGAGGCCAATTTCTGGATCCGAGGCACCGGCAAACACACTCTGTTGATGTCGGTCGCAAAAGCCATCCCCAGATGAATAAACCGGCGAGAAGGCGAGAGGTCCGACTTGCCCGCATGGATCAGGAACCCCAAGCAAAACAGCAACAGGAGTAGAGCGTCTCTGTCCATCCGCAGGGCAGACTCCGACGGATTCCGCAGGAGAAGGTCGTCTAAGTAGTTTGAGATCGGACTGGACGACAACTGCCGAGCCTTGGCGACGACAGCGTCCATGATGCGAGTGAAAACCCACGGGCTGAAATTGAGACCGAACGGGAGGGCTAAAAACTGGTAGACCACGCCGTCGAAAGTGAAGCGGAGATACCGCCTGGAGGCCGGGTGCATGGGGACATGGAGATACGCATCGGAGAGGTCCAGGCTGACCGTGAAGTCCATGGGCTGCACTGCGGCACGGAGGGTCCGGGCGGTCTCCATGTGAAAAGTCGGAGCCACGATAAACTTGTTCAGGGCGGAGAGATCGATGATAGGACGCCACTTTCCGTCTGGCTTTGGGACCACGAAGATGCAGCTGTAAAATGCTGGGGAGTCGAGACGAGACACTATCTCCGTGGCGGCCATCCGTAGAAGCGAGGCTACCTCTCCATGCAAGGCAATGGCTTTGAACTCGTCGGACGGAATGTCTGTCCACAATGGGGATCGTCTCAACGGCGGAGGCGAACAAAAGGAAATTGAGAGACCCTCGGTGATGGTGGCGAGGACCCAAGGGTCGTCCGGTAGCAGCGACCGCCATTCATCGCTGCAAAGGGCCAGCCTCCCGCCGGCCGGAGACCCCCGAGTGGTCGGCGGGGACTGGAGGGGTAGGGAGTCAGGGGATCCGCCCGCGCCCACGACCAGGGCGGCGGGCAGGCCTGGGCCAGAAGACCTAATGGGTTTAGCGCGGCCAAAAGCGGGAGCCCTCCGGGGCGCTGTAGAATGAGCGGGAATGAAGGACAAAGAGGGTCTGGAGGTCCGCAGGGCGTGACCCACGGCCTTGTGGGCGGCATGAAAGCGAGAGGTGGTAATGCGGCTGTGCCAGCGGTCTAAATTTCCATCCTTCACCTTCTGCCAAGTCTCACCGAAGAGAAGATGGCTCCCTAGAGGAGTGCGACGCAGCTGTGTCTTCAGATCAGGAGGCAATCCACGACAGGCTTGCAGAACGGCATCACGACGCATGAGGTCACAGGGCGAAGAGATCACCAAGGAGAGGCGAAGTATGCCGGGAGTCTTCGATGCGACGAATAAAAGCTTGCGTGATTAACTCCAGAAAAACCCCACAGGCCAAGGTGTTCCGCACGAGGGACGCCATCTTATCCAAACCACGAGGGAAGGCGTGTCGCAGTTGAGTGTTGCCACCAAGCTGCGCTATCGCCTGAGGGTCCAACGTGGGAAGAGGACAGTGGAAAGTTTGGGAATGTCCCGCATACCAGGATTGGCGGAACGCGATGTCGAGGTCAGCGGGCCACTTGCGATCCGCGAAAAAGGAGTACTCCTGGGAATTAGATTGGAGATGAGCGGAGAAGGAATCCCGCAGATCCTGAAAGCCAGGGGGCTGAGGTAGCGACTTGAAAGTCTTCTGCGGATGGCCTGAATCGACAAAGGCGGACACTTTTCGTTTTAGTTGAGTGGACGGAGGGCACGCGTCAGCCGGGAGAGCGGTCGTGATAATATGAGCGGCCTCGTCAATCCCAAGAAGCGTTTCCGCGCGCGACGATGAAGGTTGCCTAGTCGACGCAGGATCATCAGTGACATCAGAACGCGGCGAGAGGGAGCGGCCTCCAAAGTGGAGCAGGGCCGAAACCGAATCCTCCGGAAATAAACTCAGAGTCTCCTCATCCCACGGAGGGGGCGAGAGCTGGTGGGGGGTCCGTGAGGGAGAATAAGCGCGGAGTCCATCCGGACGAGAAAACGTAGCCACCAGCGAGTGTCGTGATCGCTGGAGAGGGTGAAGCGGGGGCGGGACAATGAATGATCGGGAGGCGGGGACCTGGAGCGAGCCGTGTGTCGTGTACGGGGAGAGCGACTGCGATGATGGGAACGGCTGCGATGACGAGAGCGGCGGCCGCGGTGATCCCTGTCAGCGGAGGTCCGAAAACGGGGCCGAGATGGAGAAGGTGACGGGTGACGGAACTGGTATGGGGAGGCAAACTGAGACAAGCCGGAAAGAGAACGTGGGGCCGAAGCGCGTGAAGGAGAGGAGCGGGCCGACGACGAGGAAGGCCGGGGGCTGTGTCGGCCGGAACAGAGAGTATGACCATGCGTCTGATGGTCGGCACGGGACGCGCTAGAGCGTGGAAGGATGGGGGCCGAGTGAGAAATTGCAAATTTGTCATCAATCCGTGAACGCCGGGACACGGGTCTCTTCCCAGCCTCCATAAGGCGGGCATGATGCCCAAAGAGCGATTCTCCGGAAGAGTACGCGGGCTTTGTCAAGTGAGATATCTCAAGACTTCTTTCGGACAAAGGATTGCGCCAAGCACGTTTCTGCAGGCCTGCCCTAAAGCGGACTCCCCGTAAGAGTCAGCAGGCGTTGTCCGTGTAGAAGTCATGGGGGATGAGCGATGCTCAAGTGTCCGACGTGTCTGTTGATGACCACGTTCAGTGCAAGTGCGATTGGGGACAGCGCCAGGCACAGAGGGGGGCTCCATGAGGGACGCACGGGCACTAGTTGAAGGCGGACGCTCGCGCCTGTAGAATCCCCAAAGCTGTGACCAACGTTGTTCTGGCCAGGCGACACAAACGGCGCAAGTGTGGTCAGAGTTGCAACCCGCACAAGGGAGGCAGAATTCGTGATTATCACACGGCCACTGAAAAGCTCCACACCGTTGGCAGGTTCGCACGGGGTTACTGCAACAGAAAGCAGAAATATCAGGCGACCGGGCGCAATCACTGCGAGGCCGCGAGAATGAGAACGAAAGATGTGCACGAAGTGGACCGATTGAAAACAAAGACCGCCAACAGAAGCAGGCACCCGGTCTGGGTCCGGCTGAGGAAGGGAGCCGAGACTTTACCTCTCTGACGATGCGGTGATGGGGTTAGTAACCTCCATAGTACCAACAGCAAAACAGAGAGAAGAGTACGAAAACACAGTCCCCCAGAAGCACAATCCCCAAAATCCAAGTACAGGCACATAAATCCAAACACACAAGTCCGAAGGAACACAGTAATCAGGCATGGGAATTGCCCAAGCAAAAATCATCTGAAACGGGACCTTGAACCTGATCCAAAAGGCCTCCACCACGCTACATCTTGTTTCCGGGAGGGCCGAAAAATCAAACTCAGTTCTGAGCGCCGGAAAATCAAACAGTGGGGGGGGAACCTTGCTTGCTTCTGGGCGCCGGAAAATCAAACGGGGGGGCGGGGGGGGGGGGGGGGGGGGGGGCCAACCTTGCTTGCTTCTGGGCGCCGCAATATCAAACAGTGGGGGGAGGCGGTGGACCTTGCTTGCTCAGTTCTGGGCGCCAGAAAATCAAACAGGAGGGGGGGGGGGTGAGGGAGGGGGGAGGGAGGTAGGGGGGAGCCGGCGGACCTTGCTTGTTCTTGAGCTTGCCTAACATACTAAGTTCTCAGTTCAAGTGCTGCAGCGCGCACTCAGGCAGGCCACGGACACAGCCTGCCGCGTCCGTGACCTGCCGCGGAATAAAACCGGTGCGTTGCTTGTTTTGCTACCCGCAATGTTTTTTTTCTCGCGGAAACGCCTTTTTATTTTCGCGGACGATTTCTTTTTCTTGCAGAATTTCGCGGACAATTCCCATGCCTGAGTAATCCACATTAATCCACAAAAAAGACAGTCCAGGGAAGAACCGTTAAAAACGGTCCAGGAGCTATAGGCTAAACACGTCTGAAACTTACAGCTAAGTAGAAACGACTGGTTGTGATTGGGCCACATCAGTGGCGAGTGCCCGGATGGGCTGGGATGGGAGGTTACTCTCGGCCCTATTTAGGGTTCCCCGAGTGCCTCCCGGGTTGTGTAGAAACACAAGTTTTTAGGCTAAAATTGGGTTAAGTAATTGACACTTCCAGACAGTAATGTCATCGGTAATGTTTTTGAAGAAACAATAGACTGATACACATGCTGCAAATTAAATTTCATATATATATATATATATATATAATATATATATATATATATATATATATATATATATATATAGAGAGAGAGAGAGAGAGAGAGAGAGAGAGAGAAGAACCCAACAAAGAAATTGTGTCTTTTCTAAGCGTGTTTCTTTTTCTGTTGGGTTCTTCTCTACATTTTACACGCTTGGCAGTCACCTTTTTGGTCTGGATTGATATTATATATATATATATACATGTATATTTATATATGACCTATTGCCAAAAGCCGAAAAGGTGTTACTGAAAAAGGCAACAAAGGTGCTTGAAAATGAAGTGATAGAATTACATTAAAAATCCGTGTTGGACAGTTTATAGCATGTGCAAATAGTATGTGAAATTGGAATATAGTCTGTTCCTTAGTTTCAGAGAAATCTCATTCTGAAGTTTTTATATGACATTATGTTGGAGGTCAGGTATTACAACACAACGGTGTAAGTTTGGGTTTTTTATTGGTCCAAGTTGGAAAATGTTTACTTGAACAGTTAAATGGATTAGTAAATGTGCATTTCTGTTGCAAAACTAAATCATTAAGGTTTTCTGAGTGTCACTGAAATAGATGAATTGTTGTAATATCTGACATCCGACACAGGTGCTTCTTTCTGTTTGTTGTAAATGTGAAATGCAGCCATATTCTCTTTCAAACCACAGTCTCAGGGATGTAAAAAGAATTAAGAGAGACAACAGCAACATTTTCTATGATCATTTTATTTCAAGTACAGGAAGAATAAATGCAAATTCAGGAAAACAGATATTATGCCGAACGTCATAATTACAACAAACTGAACGGAGGTTTAACATTTATCCATCCAAAACCACAAGTTCGCCCACAAGTCACTTTTCTTCCGCTACAAACACTGCATATACACATTTCCTAATTTACCTGAACTGCTGATCAATCCACAATACTGCTAAATCACATATCGTTTTGCACTATTCTTCATGTATTTGAAGTGCTCATCAATCCCTAAAACTGCAAATCACATCTCGTTTTACACTTATTTCTTCTCAAACGTGTCTCACCACAATGAAGGTTAAAACAGTGTAAAAAAATTCATACATTTATATGAATATATGTTATTTTGTTTCTTTTTACACTGGGGCCAAAACCCTTTCGTAGGTGTCTCTGGGCTCCGCTCAGAGAACTATTAATAAAGTGACAGATGGTCAGTATGGGTCTTCAAGCAACTAGAAATTGCAGGAGAAACAGACAAATAAGTGATGTCACGTTTGTTTTGCTACACGTCAGTAAATATACTGAAATGTGTAGGAAAACACAACACCTTGACACCACTGATTTAATTTTAAAATCCGTTTCTTCTGCAATGTCTATGCAGTATCTGTCCTAAATTACTGTGAAAAACTGACGCCTCTGACTGGATGTGCTTTTATCGAGGTTGAGAGAGACCCCCCTAAAAAATGAATCAAATGGTTCCCACGAGTAGTCAAAGCGGATAGGCCAAAAGTACAAGTGCCGGCGCTTTGACATGAAACTCACACAGGCAACCTGCAGAAGTTTGTCAACGTCTTTAACTCGCCCAACATATTCAGTTCCATTCCACTGAACAAGATGGAAGGTTCCAACCACTGGAGCTTGAGTGTGTGTGCAGGGAACGATAGGCACAAAGTGGTTCGGCACCCAGTGATCAGCAACCATGTTATTGCGGAGTGAGAACCACATGATGAACAATTTCTGTCCATCCTCACAACCCAGAGCGCGAAAATTGTGGCTGCAGTGAAGCCTGTACATCTCCCAACCAAGATCTGGAAAAATCGACTGGTTTGGACGTTTCAGCACAAAACTGGCTGCGCAAAACTCCCACAACCCTGACAAGCTGCAGTGTTTAACCACTGACATCACTTCAGCTTCAAACGACAGACGCTCTGAAGCATCAGGTGAAACTGAGGACAGCACAGCCATTTGAATAACTTCAGCTGGTGACACAGAGTCATGAGGAGCGCACCAATTAGAACCATTCACAAAACTGTCTGGATGCAGTGCCATACAAATAACAATGCGACACCTGAGCTCTTCATGGCACATTTCTGTGCCAAATATTAGAAGGCTCAGCGCTCTGAAAAAAACAGTTGCCATTTCCATTTACACTTTTATGTATCATGTACACTTTCAACACTTCATCTGCATGTTCTATTATCAAACATGACACTCTCCCTCTCAAGGCCTTTCACACGATTCCATGGGTGACTCTACGAGATGGAAAGTGTCAACAATGGCGATCTGAGTGCGAAAGGCATTCTAACAACACCACCATTTACAGGTGATTGCACATCAGGTTTATAACATCGGCCGTGTTGCAAATTTGACGGTTGACGCAACACGCCTTGAAAAGGGAGCTTGTCAACAACTACAAACACGTGTGACCACATTTTGTCTGAATGGGTTTTACATTCTACAAATTAGCAGTTTTCTCCAAACACAACGTTCCAGAGAGTGGTATAGACAATGATGCTGCACCAATTATCACCTTTCTTTGATCGAACGTCATTTTTACCACACACGCATTGTGGTAATGTAATGACGTACAACTCGCTAAATCATTTTCAACGCACATGGTTGGTGACAACAAACTGCCCAATTCGTTTCAATCTGCACAGCTTGTATATCCTATCGGTACAAATGCCATATCAATTCTTTGTCTAGGTAACTGTTATGCAAAAACTATACAGAAAGTATGTTGAACGTAGATTTTATGTCAAACGTCAGACAAAGGCGAATATTACAACATACCTTTCTTGAGTTCCGTCGGTTTGAAGCTTGCCGCAATCATCGATCCAGCATAGCGCCTATGCATCACGTGATACGAAGAAACGATGGGTAAACTTTTCAAAAATGAAATCGGCAGCAGTTGAGGAAGAAAAGACAACTATGTCGAACGTCGATTATTACAACAAAAACCGGTGGAAGTAAAAAAAACTCGCCTTTCAAAAAAGGCTGTTTGTGTTTTTATCTTGAAACATGCGAAGTGGGTGCATTATGCATGTACAGGAGAGGAAGTGATGGTCATAATTCGTCTGCTATGAGGTTCACATTGTGCGAAGTTCAGGGAAGAGATATTCTGTCGCAAAATTACAACACGCCATACGTTCAACATGCCGTTTTTTAATAGGCAATAGCGCAATATTTGGAGAGAACAGAGCAGATAACAGCAGAGAATGAAATTGGGCGAAGAAGATGGGGATGGATCGGTCACAGTCTGAGAAAGCCAGCTTCCAGTATCAACTAGGCAGGCATTGTCATGGAACCCCCAGGGAAAGAGGAAAAGAGGTAGGCCGAGAAACTCCTGGTGTCGAGACCTCCAAGCAGACATCAAGAGACTGGGAACCACCTGGAGTAGAATCGAAGGAGAAGCACAGGACAGGAGTTGCTGGAGGTCTCTCGTCGATGGCCCATACCCGGGTAGGTGTGACAGGCGTAAGTAAGTAAGTAAGTAAGCGCAATATTTCCCACATGAAAATATTTGTTCTTAACTGGTAAATATTTATATATGTCTTGCCTCACAGAATTGATGATATGAAACCAGTAAGTCGACCTTTCTTTGCACACCATCACATCACTGATCACTCACATGATGATGCATCGATGATGCTTTCTGGCAAGGGAAATTTTCAGCCTTGGCCAACATTTGAATCATACAGTCACTAAACCTCTCAAAATCCCATGTTATTTCTAGTGTATATTCAGGCATTTTACCATGATCTTAACTACTAAAAACAGATGAATCAGGACTGGAAGTGCTTTTATTATGCATACAGTTTGATTAACCATCTTAGTAACACCTTTTGGCAATGGGTCATATACAGATAGAGAGAGAGAGAGAATCAATAAAACTATTTTACAACGATAAGAGAGAGAGAGAGAGAGAGAGAGAGAGAGAGAGAGAGAGAGAGAGAGAGAGAGAGAGAGAGAGAGAGAGAGAGAGATGATGATGATGATGATGATGAATCTTTATTTATTCAGGATAAAGCTATTAGGCAACTCAATGCCTGTCTTACAAGCTGTCCTGTAAACAAACAACATAACAGGAAAATAAACAGAGCATGCAAATACTAACAACTATAATAATAATAAGAAGAAGAAGAAGAGGAAGAAAAACTACGGGAAAAAAAACACAATGGAGAATTTGTAACTGCCTCCGATGCAAAAAGCAAGAGAACGAAACGTGTGCACAGCAGTAATATTATACACATCTAAGACAGTGTCATAGAATCAGCAGCATCAATAGTGTATAGTGACACCGACAAGACAATAGATGATCAGGTAGCAAATGTAAGGAGAAAGAGAAAAATATTTGACGTTTACGTGTTATCAGCAGAATTATTTTTATATGGCAAACTGTGAAGTCACGCTGATTGGAAGTGAGTGTGCAATGCACGTTTAAAATGGGTTTTATCGCAAAATGATTTAATGTTTAATGGCAATGAATTCCAGACAGAACTACCAGAAAATAGAAGGCTTGACTTGTAGAGATCTATCCGTGGGCGGGTAAGAGATCTATCCGTGGGTGGGTAAGTGAAGCAAGTCATACCTCGTATGTTGTCGATGCCGAGGGCTGAAGTTAAATATCATGCGCAGATAATCCGGGGCTTGATAATGAAATATTTTGTGCATGAGGACGCATTTGTTAAATTTGAGTTGTTCCTTCAGTGTAAGCAGGCCAAGGGATTTTATTTTCTCGGCCGTGGAAATAGGGTTAGAAATAATTAACTTAACTGAACGACGATACAGCGAGTTTAGTTTTTTAAAATGAAGTTCACTGCATTCGTCCCACAAAGAGGACGCATAGTCACAGTGGCTTTTAATGTGTGCGTGAAAGAACAATGTACAGCACTTTGTACTAAGAATATGTCTAAGTTTAGATAGCAGAAATACATTCCTGGACAAGGTTTTGCACAAACTGTCGATATGCGGCGACCAGTTCAGCTGGTCGTCAATTACAACTCCCAGTAGGCGGTGCCTGGATACTTGTTGGATAGGTTTATTGCCAAGTGACAGTTTCAGAGGGGCAGGATGTAGCCGACGCTTTTGGCGGGTTGTTATCAACATGCTTTTGGTTTTAGTAGTACTGATTAGCATGCGATTTTGCGTACACCAATCTGACACTTCATCAAGACTTTGCTGGAGGATACAATTTAGCGTCGTTTCACGTTTGTCTGATGTATGCAGAGTTGAATCGTCAGCAAAGAGTTCGCATTTAACCTCAGGATTTGGGATGGAAAGAGGTAGATCATTGATGAATAAAGAAAATAAAAGAGGCCCTAGGATAGATCCTTGGGGGACTCCGTGCATCACTATACCTTCTTTCGAATACCTCCCGTTTGAATACACCTTCTGTCTGCGGTTACTGAGGTAGGAGGAGAAAAAAGCTATAGAGTTCGAATCAAGCTTATATACTGAAAGTTTCTTTAAAAGAATGTTGTGATCGACTAAATCAAATGCTTTGGTTAGGTCCAGAAAAACTGCACCATTTAATTTGGAATTGTTTATTGATGAGAGCCAAGAGTCAACAATGTGAATGAGGGCAGTATGACATGAGTGTTTAGGTCTAAAACCAGACTGAAGAGATACGAGGAGGCGGTGATTCTCCAAGAATTGGAGTAGGTGCTTATGAACGTGTCTTTCTAGTGGCTTCGATAATAGTGATAACACTGAAATAGGACGGAAATCGTTTGGACTTTTGGGATCTGTACATTTGGGAATCGGGACAACTTTAGCATCTTTCATGGCATCTGGAAAAATACCGTGCTTGATAGAAAGGTTGAATATAAATGTCAAGGTGTCAGCTGTGTATGGAAGGGACAATTTCAGTACCATGTTGTTTATTCCATCCAGGCCACACGATTTACTTGTTAGAGTAGAAATATATTTACCTACTTCAAACACTGTCATAAGAGGTATGGAGAATGACGCACCTGTTGCAGACTCACAGTGTGTGCGCAGTTTATCAGAACAACTGTAACTATCAGTGCCACTGGAAAAAGACTGTACAAGGGACTCAGCAATATTTAAAAAGTGGGAATTGAAGTCGTCTGGAGATATGCCTGGAGAGGTAGCAGCATTGATGGAACTCCTCTTGTTTGTAAACAAATTGATTGCATTCCAGACGCTTCGGGTATCTTTACCCTCTGCGATAACTTTTTCCGCAAGCGTTTTCTGTGCTTTTCTAACTAAGGATTTCACAAGATTACGTTGTTTCTTAAAATCCGCAAACTTTTTCTGCCGTTTTAAGTCATCTCTTATTTTCATTGCTTGAATGATGTCCTTTGACAACCAAGGCGGAAGGGTAGGGTGTTTAACACGTTTAGTCCTTAGTGGGGCATGTTTATCGAGGACCCAAAGAAATAGCTTGTACCAAAGCAAGAGGGCTTCATTGGGATCATTAGTGTTATAAATAAGGTGAAAGGGCGTGATTGAGAGGTCATGAAGAAAGTCATCTTTGTTGAACTTTGTGTAAGACCTGTATGTGATGGTAGTGTGGTGTTTGTGCTGGGGTCTATCACGTTTAACTGAAAGATTAAAACAAGTAGGAAAGTGATCACTAATGGCAACATTCAGCACGTGGACGTTTGTGACAGCAGGTGCATTTGTAGTATAGATGTGGTCAATCAATGTGGCGGATGACAAAGAAACTCTAGTGGGAGACCGAACCATCTGCTGCAGGCCAAATAATGAGGTGGTGCAATTCCACGCTGCATTACCAGACTTTAGCAGGTCAATATTAAAATCGCCTAGAAGGTGTATATCTTTGTTGTGACGTTGTTGCACCTTATCCATCATGGTGACAAAATCATCATACCATGAGAATGTGGCTGAAGGGGTGTGATAAATAAATCCAATTAGTGTGGGGGAAGATTTGCCACATTTCAATTCAAGAAATAAACTTTCAACATGACAAGACTCTAAATCCATGCGGCGGGTAACGTACTGGCGGATAGAGTTATGAATGTACACAGCTATACCGGTATGACCGGGGGATGATGCATCTCTACGGAATACAGCATAGTTATGAATCGAGATTGAGGCGTTACTAATATGTTCCCCGAGTCTAGACTCGGTAAAACCAAATATATGAAAGAGAGAGAGAGAGAGAGAGATGTGATTACGAGACCTGAATCAAAATGTCCGAGTCATAAGACAAAGGCATTTTGATTCGGGTCTAGTAATCACATCTGTCAATTATCGGCACTATATCAAGCAAAATGTTGCTCAATTTATGTACCCAGTCCAAAACAAAACTGTGCCTGGCGTCATTCATTTTGCAGTTGATTTCTGTGTTCAGACAAAACACATGAATGGCAGACGACTGCATAATGCTATCAACTCAGTGTGTAGATTTCATCTGACTATGAAGACATCGGTGCTTCGTATAACCATGCATGTTACGGAGTAAATTCTACTTGTAAATAGATCACGCATAATTGCAGAAAATACCAGCAGGTTTGTTTATTTATTCTTTTCTCAGGTTGTTGATATCGCCAGCCGACATCTCATCAATTTCACTAGTCGGTGCAGTGACTGGCGTCTTGCCCCGTTCGTGTATATGTGTGTATAATAATAATAATAATACCGGTATTATATAGGCGCTTTTTCTCAATTTTTGCACGAATCGACTCAAAGCGCCGCGAACTGAAACCCAACACACACATCCATGTGACAGACACGGATTTACGCCGAAGACAAACACAGTAGAAGACATGACGAAGGGCCAGTTCAGCTACTGAAGTTACAGAAATTTTTGATCGCTTGTATTTGAAATTTGTAAAGTAGCCTGAAACCGGTACCAAAGTGTGGGGGGTGGGAGGGGGGTGGAAGAACCGGAGTACCCGGAGAAAGAACCCCCGACATATATAGGATATAAAATTTTGAGCGTTCGCACACCCTAAGAAGTATTTAATTACTACTACACATACGGTGCTTGTTAATGCTGCTGTATGAAAATATTTTGCGTTTCTGTTTTGAAAAATGGAAGTATCATCAAGATCGAGTCTTCTTGGTGCGCAAGGGATTTTGGGAAAGAAAGTATATCAAGCAAGTTCATGAAAATTAATTTGCTTGTTATACAATATATCAATACATGTGTCAAAGGACAAACTTTATGAGATGGGTACATATAATATACAGCATTATCATTATTTCTGCTGCACTATTGGGAGCCATAATTCCTGCATATTTATTTACCTTTGGGTCTGTTTGGATTTCAAAGTAGTTGTCACAGAGGTGACACTTCATGCGAAATTTGTAGATTGGTGTGGTGTAATAGTTTCCCACTTTGCTCTTCTCTGCATTGTATCTCACGCCCATGCCAATGTGGTTGTTGCAGCCACTGCACCAGATGTTGTAGGGCATCTCGAATCTACAAAAGTTAAACTATAGGTAATCACCTGAACAATTGCAAAATGCCACATAGACTATAACCTGCTGCAGATGCTGTATCTCACACCAATGGCAATTTGACAGTTGCAGCCTAATTAAAAGAAAAATGTTTATCCATCTTTGTGCTAGTGACCAGAAGGCTACTGAATACAGTTGTGGCGCATGCATGCACAATGGGATTAAAATAGAATTTATAACCGTAACAAAATTATTCAAATTAAAATGCCACACATGTAGCTTACGAATGGATGCAGACCCAGATATGCCAAATAATTAAACCTAACAACTGCAAAAGATAATGAATGCATCTCAACGTTCCTGTGATGGATGCAAATTTTGTTGGTGACACTCTAACAGATAGATTTGATAAACTACCTACAGGAACATTAATAATGAACTCCAAATACAAAAAAGTTTAAATCCACAATAGCTCAAATAGAACATGTGTCATAACCTTATTGTAAGACAATTTTAAGACAATATAAGCTGACAAATCAAATGACAACTATAGGCCTTCACCTGATGACCAGAATACCCTGGTGGATTTTGCGGGCTCGGTCGCGCAAAGGATGCTGTCCGCGCCATGAGTTCAATGAGCCCTTGGAGGGGTCGAAGTCTGGGGGGTAATATTTATTTACTCCTTTCCTTTCACCCTGAAAGAAAGACATTGTCATACTCAATGCTTGCATCTTGCGCCAAAATGTACACATCCAATCACACCGAGGGGTTCAGCCCTTAATTTAGGGCTGGGGTCTTTAATTCTCATAAGAAAATGAAGCTACAAATGCTGATAATAATAGAAAATTACATTGCATGTCTTGATATTATTGATTCAAAATGCAGCCAAGAATTGTTCTTGCTGTCATCTGTAATTTGTAGATCAATCACTGCAAGTATGCAAAATAGCTATAATATGACACTGGTGTGATATGAATCTGGATTCCTTTAATCACAGGAGCTAACTTAGGAATATACGCAACAAAGAGGGAGAGTGCAGATGTGGTTATTCTGTGCTGCTGTTGATAAGACATGTCACCTGAAGGCACCTGGTGTATCCGTTGTTGGTTTTATGGTACACGTGTGTCTTTTTGTGTGTGAGCATTTTTTGTGTGTGTTCTTTTTGATATTCTTATTTTTCTTGTATATCTTGTTGCGGACTATATATGTGTTGTAGGATGCAAGGTGTATGTATGTTAGTATGTCATTTGTACGGCACCTAGAGCTTTTTTATCAAAAATATAGGCGCCTTAAAAATATACATTATTATTATTATTATCAGCCACCGCTGGTGCATGTGGCCTCTGGAACTGAGGTATGGTTCCACTCGACAATGGTTTTAATATTAAGAGAGATCTCTTGAAATGCTCTGTTTTTGCTCATGTCAAGTTGAATGGTTTGCTATTCAATGATTCTTCATTGTAAAAAGTGTTACATATACAGATGTTTCAAAGTTTTTCCTGTTTTTATTCAGTTCACACAGCTGGTGTCTTATTAAGACTTAGTATACCTCACCCGGTACCTAGGTGAAAGGCACCATTGGCGGCATTGCTGTGATTTTTGCACTTGTCCAGTTTCAGTGTAGGGTCAAATGGACTTTGATCACTCTTTGCACTGTCAACTGGACTTTGACTGCTATTAGCACTAGCACCCGAGCGAAAAAAAAAAAACACAGCTCACGTGTTTATCTTTTAGGAACATTCAGAGTTGTTCATATTTGTAGGCTTATTATGCTGATCTATTTCCCTCCTCTCTAAGCCAACCTCTGATCAACACACACGTCGGCGCACACAAATAGACGGACACACGGCACTTTCTGCCATTAGTATGCTCTGCAGGCTCGTGTAGCAACAGGAATCCATCTCCTTCTACTCTAACCCACCCTCTGATCCACATACACTGGCACACAGAAGTAAAGACACACAGGGAAATTCCCGCCATTCATAAGCTCTGTGGTCTGGCATAGCATAGCTATTCTGAAGAAGAATAATAGCACGAGCAGCGAAATGACGTCACTTCAAGCTTCACGTCATGGCATCATTAGTCCCGATGACATGTTCATAGTGACGACTCGATGTTTTACGTCACTCATCAGTGTTAACATTTGATGTATTAGAGGATCAAGCTTTGCAATTTTCTTGCTGATTTTCACACCTAGGGCTTACAGGTCATAATTTGACCTAATCCGACCCAACAGCCAGGACAAACAGCAGGCTTATGCAAACACTGTTTATGAAAAATCATGTGGGTATTAATGAGAAGATATTTTTTTTCATAAAAGAAAAATTAAAGTTACGTTAGCTGTTTTACAAATGACTCCGAAAAAGGAAAATTAAAGTTACGTTAGCTGTTTTACAAATGACTCTGAAAAAGTGGTGCAGAAAATTGTCTGATTTTCACATCTAGGGCATACAGGTCACAACTGACCTAATCGTACCCGACAGCTGAGACAAACTGTAGGCTTATGTAAATACCGTATATGAAAAAATCATGTGATCATTAATGAGAAGATGTTTCTTTTCATAAAAAAGATTCAATTGTTATAAGATTAATCCCAAATAATATATGAACTTAATCCCAAAAACATGATAATTATTTGAAAAAATATTTAATTATCACTCAAAACGTTCTAGACATACAATGCTGGTTAACGAACTCATTCAATATCTCCCTTTTATAACATAAGACATAAGACATTTATTCACCAAGTAAAACATTACAAGGATTTTTGTGTGACATGGCGACAGTAAAATACATCCTCACTTACTACACATGCATTCATCATGACATACACTCAGTCGTCCTGTATACAGCACTAAGATAGATAAACACAATATTACACACATCAGTCCTATGTCACAATCATGGAATCACGTTGTTCCATGGATGGTGATGAACTGAGTACAGCTTCTGGAAAGAAACTGCATCTGAATGAGAGGTTCTGGCTTTCAAAGCACGAAACCACCAGCCAGAGGGCAGAGGCTTGAAGAGATGATTGGCTGGGTGTGACAGATCGCGAACGATTTTTCCTGCCTTCCGTTCCATACGTGTTTTGAAGATGGAGGCGACAGATGGAAAGTCGCAGCCAGCTATTTTGGAGGCAGTCTTAACAATGTGCTCGAGCTGGTTCTTTTCTGTTGCGGTTGTGCTGCCATACCAGACAGTGATAGAGAAGCACAAGGTGCTCTCTATCACCGCGCGGTAGAACTGTGCCATGATACCTCTTGACATACCGAGTTTCCGCAGCTGTCTCAGAAAGTGGAGACGCTGTTGGCACTTTTTCACAATGGCCGTAGTGTTATTGTCCCAACCCAGATCGCTTGAGATGATGGAGCCGAGAAATTTAAACGAGTCGACTTGTTCTATGGTTTCCCCATTGAAGACAAGGGGCAGTATCGGGACTTTGATTTGACGAAAGTTAATCACCACCTCTTTTGTCTTTGAGACATTCAGTTCCAGGTCATTTTCCGAGCACCAGTCGACCATTCTCCGAACCTCATCTCGATACAAGCTATATGCAAAATATCTAGTAAAAATAAGAAAAATTATGGACTCCAGTGTGGATCAACCGGATTTTGTGAAATGGCAATTTTCGCGCCAATGAGCATCTTAATTAAAAAGTTTTTTTAAAATGCCGAGATTATTCTTTTAGTCACATTGATACACACACACACACACACAGACATATCGCTTTGGCGCCAAAAAGGCGTTCTCTAGCAAGGTTTGTGTAGCTAGACATGATGTCATGTTTATCTTGTTACTTCTTTGTCACAATTTCTGTCCCGCACACCAAAAATGTCATGTGTATGCTCTGGAATGCGCTCCGACCAGCCCCATTTCAAAGTCTACTGTATTTTCAATACAATAGACAAAAAAGTGATATGATATGGATTGTTCAACATTTTCAAACCCCCGCGACCACAGAAAAACAAGACGTAATTTTCTTCAGCAGGGTTCTATAGAATTTCTTTTTAGCTACAAAATCACATGTGGATCCCTAGGACATGCTGAACTTCCTTAACCCAGTGTGGGATTTTCAGTGGGGCGACCATCCCCAACCTAGCGTGTCCCCGGGGGGGTGGATAAGGGAACAGCCTTTAGATATGGAGGTTAGCTGCGCAAGCAGTCGCGGACCAAATGGTGATGAGCTTACCAGGACGGGGCGGGGTAGCAGGTGGCACTGCTACCTCCACTGAAATTTCCCATGTGTCCAATGACGGGTTTATCATGCGATCAAGAGTCGCATAAAGTTCTAGCCACCCTGAGTTCCCAGGGAAGGTCGCATACCAGGAGCTAAGGGTGAGGTAACCCCGACAGAAACCTCGAATGCTGAAGACGGAGGACCCGGGCTGCACGGCGCATTCTGATAAACCACGGATCCACGCAAACCCGCAATCATGACTATACGGCCAACTAGCATTGATGATAATGGCACTCGCCCACTGAGGAGCCTCCAGGGTGGAGCAGCGTCGGGTCCCATGCCTCTAAGGGACCCAGCCTCAGCTACTAGAGGTCCCTCCCGTCCGTCTTGTCACGCCATGGGACACGGGAGGAGAGCTACTGGCACCACTACAACCAGGAAGAATCCCAGTCAGCAGCGACCTTTTCAGGTCATGCAGTGAAACACAGAAAGCATTCTGAATAAGAAGACCGAGTTGGAGCATATCCTGCATGAGAAGAACATCAACATCTGCTGTATTCAGGAGACACACTTGACACCCCAAAAGTCCTTCAAAGTGAAAGGCTACCAGTGCTTCAGGTCCAACAGAACAGATCGAAGCAAGGGAGGAATCCTGACCCTGATCAGGAACAACATCAATGCCTGTTTGATTGATATGCACATGGAGAACTCTGAGTACCAAGTGATTCGGATCCAGACGAAGACAGCAGATTTCAAACAACATCCGCCTCCAGGAAGCCAAAGCCAAATTTCTCAAGAAGAAGCTACAGGCAAGACGCGGGAGCTGGCAAGAGAAAACGAGCTCCTTGAACCTTGAGAAGGATGGCAGAAAGCTCTGGAAACTGACCAAGCAGTTGAACGATGAGAACATGAGCAAAGGAAACATCACCTTAGAAGAAAATGGGAAGATACTAACAGGAAAGCATGCTGCCAACCAATTTGCTGAAAGCTATGCAGCTGAGAGCAATCTCCATGTTAGCCCCAAAAAGCAGAGAGAAGCAAAAAGAGAGCAAAGAGAGAGACCTGCCAAACAAGCAACAGCGGACGTCATGAATCATCCACTTACACACAAAGAGCTTCATACAGCTCTCAAAAAGTTGAAGGCGAAGAAGTCTCCTGGTCCAGATGGCATCACCAATGAGATGCTAACCCACCTTGGTAGTGCAGCAGAAACAAACTACTTGAGGTCCTCAACAGCAGCTGACAAGAAGGATCGCTACCACAACTCTGGCGAGAAGCGATCATGATCCCCATTCTAAAGAAAGGGAAGGATCCAAAGAAGGCCACCAGCTATCGCCCAATCAGCCTCACCAGCTGTGTTGTGAAGACTTTGGAGAGAATTATGAACGAGCACCTGAGGTGTTACCTGGAATCCAGGAACCTCCTCGTCCCTGAACAAGCTGGCTTCCGACAGTTCCGCAGCACCGAAGACCAGGTCACTTACTTGGCGCAGGAAGTTGAAGATGCCTTCCAGGAGCAGAAGCTGGTCTTTGTAACCTGGATTGATCTTCAGAAGGCTTTTGACAAGGTCTGGAAAGATGGGCTGCTTGTCAAACTGCTGAGAAAAGGCGTGTCCAGTAACATGTTCCCATGGATAAGCTCCTACCTCTTCAACCGCAGGACAAGAGTCAGTGTCGACCAGACCAAAAGCAAGAAATTCCTCCTTCGTCATGGCGTCCCGCAAGGCGGAGTCCTCTCCCCTACCCTCTTCCTTCTCTTCATCGACGATCTGGTGTCTGAGATGCCGAAGGGAATCAAAGCTGCCCTATACGCAGACGACCTTGTGATCTGGTGCAAGGAGGAGCATGCAAGTACTGCCACCTACAGAATGCAGCTAGCGGCAGACAAGCTGAACGCATGGGCAGAAGACTGGTGCATCTCCGTCAACAAGGAGAAATCCTCCACCACCCTCTTCACATTGTCCCCAAAGCAGAAAGCCGGAACCATCAAGCTTGGTGGAACCCCTCTGAGAGAGGATGAAGAAGCTACCTACCTTGGTGTCACAGACGACCTGGAAACCACACATTGCACAGGCAGAGGCGAAGGCCTGGTGCAAGCTGGCCATAGGAAACTGGCAGGCACCACCTGGGGAGCGAACGAAAAGATACTAAAGACAGTATACCAGGGAACAGTCAGGCCCCACCTCGAGTACGGCTCCACAGCGTGGTCAACCTCAGCCAAGACGAACCTGCAGACCCTCGACCGAGTGCAAAACCAGGCTCTTCGACTCATCACTCGTGCAATGAAATCCACTCCAATCAAGGAAATGGAGAAGCTGACCACAATCCAACCTTTCAGCCAGAGGAGAGAAGCCAAAACCATGGTACAGGCTGAGAAGCTCAAGTGCTTGCCCAACCACCCCATGAAGCACAGACTGAGCAACCTCACCAAGAACCGGTTCAAAAGAAGCAGCTTTGTCCATGAGAGCATGCGACTTTCTCGACAGTACAGGGAAGTCCTTCCACAAAGCACTCTACCTCTGATCACAGAAGAAGAGGAAAACCCTTGGGCAATGGTCAAACCAGACATCCAGATCTGCACCAGTGTCCCACATGTTGCCTCAGGAGACAGTTAGGATGACACCGTTTGACGGGCACTCACCCAAGCCCTGGTTATACGAACATTACCCAAAGGAGGCATGGATCCACATCTACACTGATGGATCAGCAACAAATGCCGTTTCCAATGGAGGTGCTGGCATCTTGATCCAGTTCCCTGGGGGACATACACATGATACAGCCACATCCAGTGTAGCCACCGGCAAACACTGCACAAACTACAAAGCAGAAACCGAAGCACTTATGCAGGCCACCTCCATGGTTCAGAATTCCATAGACCCCTGCTACCAAGTTGTCTTCTTCTCCGATGCCCTTTCAGTCCTTCAGGCCCTCGAGAACGACAAGCTCCCCCAGCTGACCAGAGCTTTGCAGAAGGTCAGACAAACCAGAAGAGTTGTTCTCCAGTGGATACCAGCCCATTGTGGGGTACCAGGAAATGAAAGGGCAGACGAGCTGGCGAAAGAAGGAGCTACAAAAGATAAACAAAAAAAAACAGCGTCAGCTATAGTGAGCAAAAGACAATCATCAGGGCAATGATGAGGCCAAGGTCAAACAGAGACAACTACCACACAATGACCAGCGAGCAGCAAGTCGTCCTGATCAGACTGCGTACCGGCCACAACAGACTGAACGCTCACATGAACAGAAAGCTCAAGCTGGCGCCATCACCAACCTGTGCCTGTGGTCAGGAAGACCAAACAGCAGAACATATTCTCCAGAGATGTCCTCTAATGGACGATGAAAGAAAAGAAGTGTGGCCGTCACCAACTCCACTGCAGACCAAACTCTACGGCAGTCAAGAAGACCTGGAGAAAATGACGTCATTCACCGCCGGTGCTGGTCTGACCGTATAGCCCACTGCGAATGACAAGAAGAAGACATGTGGATCCATGCCATGTACAGTTTGTACGGGCTGATTAAAATCTGTCTACGCCACAGAAAAGCTCAGCGTCAAAGGAAATTTATCTCAACGAGTCGTAGATCCTCATGTGCCTACTTGTACATAGATGGCTGTAATTCACGATGGAACATCTGCGATGGTTATGAAGGTCTTTGTTTCCACACAGAGTGGTTTTGTGGCACTGGCCAGTTTGAGTGTGAGGCAAACATAGGCTTGCTGCTGGGCACATCCTGCCAAAAGCAATTGGATGATGATTTAAATTCTCTTTTCTTTAGACAGGACTGCTTGTGATCGCTGAACGACCCCACCCGGGTCTGCCCTGAGGGACTTGGGTGGGGTTAGGTATTTTTTAGTTCCCAGGGTCACCCTGGTCAGCCCCACAGGGTGGGTTTTCCTCTCCATTCTGGGGCATGTGTTTCTGTCTACCCTTTGTCCATTCACCTGTATTTGCCTTTTTAAAACTCTCCCTACTGTCTGCACTGCCTGTAGCTCTTGATATTGGATGTTTGTTGCTAAATGGTCTTAGCAATTAGCTTTATTTAGCCCCATTAGGTTTATTTAACGTATTTGACCGGCTGGCGACATACATTCAATGTTCTGTTTATTTTTTTTTTCACAAGCAGTGCAGGCACGTCCTGAGAAAGCCTTGTTGCTGTCGGGACATTAAGCAATGTACAATCAATCAGTGATCGCTGAACGTGCCATCAAGTTTGAGCCTTCAGGCCACTAGAGGTACAATTTTTGATGTTATGATGAGCTCCTGTTGCATAAGGGAAAACATTTAGATCTGTGCTTTTTCACTGAGACTAGACTTAATTTTCTTCCACAGGCCTGTTCTACTAACATCAGTTTGCAAACAACAAATAGCTGCGTCGTACAACCCACTGAGAGATCATCATACGCCCAGTAGTATCAGTGGGCTAATGCGGATCTATGCCTCCTGCTTATATCACTGCTAGACTTAATTTCATGCTTGCAAGCTGTCTGACACAGGAGACATATTCTCATGCGCCTGAAGACTCGTGCTTTCCTCAGCAAAGGTAGCTCATGTGAATCCATTCATACGTAAACCTTTATAAATAATGCAAATGAATTATTGTCACCAGCAGACAATTAGGCACATGAGGATCTATGTCTCTCGTTCAGTCGTTGACTGAAGTTTCCTTTTCACAACATGACACGAAGCATTTCCAAAGCACAGATTTCAATCACTGAATCAGCCCACACGAACTGTACATGGTACCAACCCTCATGACCTTCGGTAGCCAAAAAACTTCTACTGAACACTCAGTGCTGAAGAAAGTACATGAGCATGAGTGCCTGTGGTATGGGTTTGGAAATGTTTTTTTGCAACAATTCATTTGATGCTGTGCTGGTATGATTTTGTTTTGTTTTTCTTTAATTTGGATGCCATTTTAAGCGTGTTCCTTGCAATATGTCACGGTGTGAAGTTATGTACTTCAGTACCTCATTCAGCATTTCTGACCAGTGTATTAGGATGTATATATGCCTGTTTTGTGGTAGTGCTTACCATGGCAATGTGCATCTTTGAATACCACAAATACCTGTACCAGTTAGAAAGAATTTGTAGCCATTTTCATGTCTAAAAACTGTCTTATTTACACAAAACAGACGTGTCTATCATTGCCTGCTTATTTTTCATACTACTTACATTGAAAACCTTTTTTTCTTTTAAGCAGTGAAAATACGCACAGCTACCATTGATTTGTTCTGTTTAGGTAATTGTGTTTTTTAAACCAGGCTTTGAATATTTGAGAGATCATTTTCTTTTGAAAAATGTTGTCAAGTTATGTGTACAATTTCTTCTTCCTAAGAATGTTCAGTTCCTTTGGGGTCCGAAAACTTGGCTTTTACTCTAGCTGATAAGATTATAAACAATCTTGCCAAGGTGCTTTTGGTATGACTATGAGCAGCTTGGCATTATTGCTGTGGAAGTATGTGAACTAAACATTTGTGATGGTGTAAATGGTTATAACACAATGCTGTACAGTACAGTGAAATAACAGAAATAAAGGTTTTATCAACATAAAAATACCACAGGATGTGGCGTCTTGTTTTGAATTTGATGTGTTATATGTCTGTACCTTTAAGTTTAAATATGGAATTTAATTTTGGATTTGGAGCGTCACAACTTCTTGACAGTAAATCTGAGCTAGGGCCATATATACTTATTAAACACAAGATCACAAATTTATAAAACTTCTCACACCATATCATGGCTGTGTGGCTGTCGTCAGTTCCACTTGCAATCCACCTGTGATTATCATTCATCATGCGGACTGCACACGGAACGAACAAATTACCGTAGCACTGCATTCGCTGGATTGGGACTCTGAACCTTAATTTGAATTTCTAACTGCCGGTCAAGAAACCCAAAGTCAAAGGATAAGTTGGGTCATTGGTGTTACACCCCAACCCGTACACAGAAGATCTTCTGGTCTCAAATTCATCACGCGACCAGTGGAAATACTTGGGGTGTCACAATGTTCAGAAATATGGGCTGACGCTTAGGTGCCAAATATTTTTTAAACACATGATGCAGATTTGACCGGTTTAAAGATCTGTTTGTTTGAAATAAGGTAATGTTTCGTCATTTAGAAAAAAATCTAAAATCAATTCCCTGCTTTTACCAACATTTAAAAGAAATTAATTACATGAAGTTTTTGTCACACCAAGTGACAAAAAAGCAACCTCTGAATTGTATGTTGATTTATTATTATTGGTGATAAGAGTACCATCTGCAGACTTAGTATGTGATATCAGAATATGTCTACTGTCAGATGTGTATAACCTAGATACTAAAAAGGTAAGAGCACTGTAACGGGGACTAACCTGAGGGCCCTCTGCAGACTTAGTATGTGATATCAGAATATGTCTACTGTCAGATGTGTATAACCTAGATACTAAAAAGGTAAGAGCACTGTAACGGGGACTAACCTGAGGGGTACCGGTATGTGTGTAACGAACATCTGACATAAGACCAGAGAAACGCACATATTGATCTGATGTATGTTTGTCAAGTAATCAAAAATCGACGACAGATTTTGAGCTGAAGTTCATGTTCAACAATTTATGTGCCATGAGGGGAGACTGAATCGTATTAAAAGCTGCTGCAAATTTAAAAAGAAACATGAGTCTGATGTAGTTATCAGGTGAGCGTAAATGTTATTCAAAACAATGAGAACTGCATTCTCAACTCTACGGTTACGTTGGATTGCGAACTGTAATGGATCTATGAATTCACCACTAGATACAGAAATTTGGCGTACAGGATAACGACCGACGCACTGCAACTCGTGCATATAGAGGTTTTATACAAAAGTATTAGCATTACGTTTGGCAGCAAAATAAAACATGTTATATATATTTTTTTAAATACAATAAATAAATATATTTTAAAAAAACAACAGAAAAAGTGAAAAATTACCATTTTGCTAACCCAGCCTGAGAATGGTCTGCTCACGAATGTTTACATACGGGCTCTGCAAAATCCTGCGATTTAGTTTCGTAAAAACGATTTGTGTTTTATATATATATATATCCAACATTAAATTTAATTTAAAGTAAAGCATTTGGATGTTTGAAATTCACTTTATTTGCTTCTATGATTACAATCTACTAGATACCATTTTACTGCCGTCTCTGGCCTTTTTTCAAAAGGGAACTCCACGACCTTGAACTTTTTATTCAACCTTGAATGAGGTCACGCCGATCGTCGCGGCCCGAGTAACACAGTTGAGCGGCCGCTTGGTGGGACGTGCATGTTTTCAAGAGACTAGAGAGTTTGCTGAGCGACAGAGGCTGCCTATTCATGCTGGTGTTTTAGCAGATATTCCTCTAGAAGACCAACAGTAAGGTAATATTTTTGGTAGTCACTGGGTTTATTTTTTCTCGCTTCTCTTTCAGCTGTTACCCATCGATGTGCATATAACGGTTGCGTTTGTGCACTGTTCATGAGGCCCGTCCTGTGAAGACTCTCTCAACGTAAGCATTTGAGAGAGTGCACGTCTACGAGACGTTTATGATCACACTGACTGCTTGTTGGCACAAGCAGGTACAAGCCTACATGAAGGCACATCCAGCAAATTATGCCCTGTTGTGGTTGTACTGGTAAGAAGGAGGAAGAGCCCCCTTATTCACTTCCACAGAAAGCAGAACCCCCACCTCCGCCGCCACCCCCACCGCCACCACCGCCACCGCCACCAGCACCAGAACCAGAACCACCAAAGCCTGAGCCAGAACCAGAATTCTGTGAGTGTGAGCCACCATCCAAATCAGAACCAGGATCACATTCCCTGCTTCAGCTCTTTACTGTTCTCGTTGAACCTGAGTTCTGTCACTGCCGTGGTGAGGGGGAATCATTATCAGAACCTGCATCCGAGGCAATCCTTCAGTTCATCTCTACTTTGTCTGTAGAGTCAGAGCATGAAACATGTCAGTGTAAACCAGAGCCAGCATCAGAGCCTGGATCTGAAGCTGTTATTCAGCTCATCTCTTCACTAAAATATGAAACTGAGCCAAAGCCTGAACCAGAGCCTGAAACCTGTGTGTGTAGGCCAGAGCCAATAACACCACCAGAATCAGAGACTGTTATTCAGCTCATATCTTCGATAGGTCTTGAAACTGAGACACAGCAACTTAAAGCTGAGCCTGACCTACTCGTCAATCCAAAGCCTCAACCAGACCTACTCGTCAATCCAAAGCCTCAACCAGACCTACTCGTCAATCCAAAGCCTCAACCAGAACCAAAGTCCTGCTTGTTTAATCCCGTGCCAGAGCCTGGACGACTTTGTACATGTGAGCCTGAACCAGAGCCAGAGTTTGTACTTTGCATATGCCAACAACCTGAGCCTCTTGTTGATGAAGAAAATATCAATCGGAACGAAATGTCTGCTCTTGGTCCTCCAGGGCCGGGGGAATTTGGTATTGTGTGGGGAGAAAAAATAGTAGCAATTGTAGCTCTACCCACTTTAGAAGTTAAAAGTAGGGCAACACAAACTGAAGAAGATAAAGCAACACAAACAGGGGATGGTCCACTTCCAGCATCATCAACAAAGGGAGATCCAAAGTACACAGCAAAATTTCATGGCAACGTTCATGCTATGAACATACCCAAAAGGTATTCACTCTTACTCTGTCTCTCACTCTGTCAGCCAGAACACTATATTTGGCTCACATGCGATAGCAAAAGTGAGCCTATGTATTGGGCAACTGTCCTTCATCGGACAGACTGCTGCCACCCATGGTAAACTTTAATGTTGGCATTTCTTGGAGACTATTCAAGCCACAGTCTTCAAACTTGGCCCAAGGATACTTTGGGGCAAGACCTCTCTAAGCATGCCAGTTTCTAGAGTTGCACACTGAAAAAAACGGGATGGTATTGTACTGGTATGGTATACCAGTACAGGTGCTGTGTACCGGTACACTGGGCTAATATGAGCAATGACCCAAAACAGAAAGTAGAGAGAAGAAAGTAGCGGGTCAGGGGCTGGCGGTAACTAGTGTGAGCTGTTTTCTAAAGTGAGCTTAGTACATCACTTCGTCGGATACTCGCATAGTGGTGCTGGAATCAACCAATAAAGTTCAAGGTCGGCAACTGACTCACTGGCATGGCGCTGGACAAACCATGCAGCCGTTACACATGTATGTGTGAGCATGCATGCATGTGTGTGTGGGCATGTGAGAATGAGAGAGAAAGAGAGTTGAGAAACTCTTATATGTTGTCCTGTTAACTCTTTAAATGCATGCATGCAAACAGTTAACAGCTCGAAAGAAAGGTTGAAAATAGTTTAGATAGTAGAAATACATTTTGAGAAATACTTTATTTGTTTCTGTGACTCTCCCATTTAAACTAACTATGCATCCGCGGTGACTATACAAACCTATTATATTGATTTTTTCGGCATAACTGCATATTTGATGCACAGACAGATTAATTAAAACACCTGACTGTGATATATGGCAAACTCTCAAAAGTGCCCTAGACGACCCTCTACTCACATTACAGACCATAATTACTTTATATGACTGATATCTAACAAACAGGTGTTTGATATCGATGTAAAAAATGTTTTATGAAAAAAATAAAAGTGGTTTTCAACCTATATGGATGATGAACGATCTATTTTACTCTTTCTTGTGGCAGAATCAAGTGTAAAATGGCCGTGATAAACACATTATGCTTGGGTAGGTCACTTCTCAACTGGTACAACTGTCAGCATATGACTCGCTTCGGGTATCAAAATGTGAGCAAGAATGATAAAATAAAGGACTCTTTAATACTACAACACATGCCTGACTCTGGGCATTTTGTGCCACTGTGGTGTATGCAAAGATCATCTGTCACTGGATATGTGTGTTGTCACAATTGACGTGTACATTACCGGAACTGCTGCCCAGCTCCAAAATGGGATTGACACAGAATGAATGATTTAAAAAGAAGAGAAAAAAATCAATTAGTCTCAGTGAAAACAGTTCGCGTTGATTAATTTTGACCTGGTTTTGAGCATGCCAAAGTTGTGGTGTAACAAAGTTACGTGGAAGATGCTGAAACGGTGAAAACAAATAATGGCCTCCGGCTTTCATTGTACCAAATCCGCATTTTTGCAATCCGGAAAGACAGCAGCACACCCAGATGGCAGTTTTACACAGTGGTAAGTTCTTTATCACCATCGTACAAAAGAATTTTGTCACAAGTAACACAGTATTGATACATGAAACACAAAATTACATTCTTAGATCAAAATGGCAGTAGTTGCTTTTCTTTCCGGAATGGATTCTTGCAGTAATGAGTTCAAATTCCTGAATGTTGCTTTTGGTGACTAAAGCACTGGCTTATGGTATGAAAAGAAAAACAAGATGAGGATTTCATCCCAGTCTACCATATTGTTTGGAGCTCACGTGCATTTTTCTTTTAGGAACATTCAGAGTTGTTCATATTTTTAAGCTTAACCTTCTGATCCATTTCCCTCCTCTCTAAGCCAACCTCTGACCACACACATGCTGGCGCACATAAATAAAGACGGACACACAGCGCTTCCCGCCATTAGTACCCTCTGTGGGCTGGAGTAGCGACAGGAATTCTGAAGAAGAAGAATAGCACAAGCAGCAAAATGACGTCACTATAAGCTTCACGTCATGGCATCACTGGTCTCATGATGTTGTGTACACTGTGACGAATTTGATATTTCACGTCGCTCATCCAAAAGGCATGCTTTTTACAGAGCTGACTGTTTTGTTCCACACAGCCTCTTCCAGCACTGTTAGATGGGAGTAAATATTGGCTCCAAAACTGCAAAAATGAATTATTATTGAAAAAGTTGAAGAGGTACAACGCTAGATTACAAACTCATTCAGTATCTCCCTTTCATCCCCCACCCCAGCCCCTCCCCCTGCCTGATCCACACGGCAATGGCACACACAAACAAATGGCAGAATGGCACACACAAACACGGACGGCAGACACATTGCACTTCCTACCCGGAATAAGGTGGAATGGCCTACGCCCATAAAGCCTCTTCTGTATGTGCTTGCATGTATATTCCACCTTTTCCACAATACATTTCCAAATATCATACAATTATAAATGAAGGAGAACATCTTGCCAGCTCATGAATACACATGTAAAACGCTGAAGTGCTGGTGATTTGCGTCAATTAAGAACATTGTATAAAACACTGACACGTTTGGTGCTTTTATGTCATCCTCACTGTTTGATTCTTCTGATGAAATCAAGGAGTCTTACTTTGACATTTTTTCCACATTGAACTTTTATTTTCGAAAAAAATGAAGAAGTACAAAGCTGGCTAACGAACTCATCCAATCTCTTTCTACAAATTAGCCATATCCAAAATTTGAAGTGCATATAATCAAAATTGCGGACTCTAGTCTGGATCAATCAACTTTCTATAAACTGTCTTTTATATCTTCAATGAGACATCCAATTACACTATGCTCGGAGGCTGTCTTAGCCACCCACTTAATAAAGTATTTTGCCAAGTTTCAAGTTTGTGCATACAGTAATATCGGAGATTCTCTTATTTACATACATACGCACATACGGCAACAGCAAGGTTAGCGTGGCTAGATGTGACATCATTTTTATCTTGTTAATACTTCTTTGCCAGACCATGAGCCCTGCCCGCCTGTTACGTCCTTTGCATTCTAGGGAATGCGCTCCGTCCAGCTCCGTCCTAAAGTCTATGATATTTTCAATATGGTAGACAAAAATTGACATGTAACACACATTTTAGTTGTGTCCCTGGTCATAATAGACATGATTTTATGAATCCATCTGACCAACAAGGTACACTAGAATTATTTTTCTGAGAACTCTCTTTTTGTGCTTAAAAAAGAGTTTTTTTAACTTGACATCCGACTTCAATTTTCAGTTTCAGCAGCGTTGATGAGTCTACAAGGTGCAGTGGATGGCAAGACCTACCTTTGCCAGGTGGGTGATTTTTTGTTTAACTCTTAAGATCCTGGAAGGTGCAGTGCTGTAGAGTGGTGCCACACCTTCCATGATCTTATCAATTCCCATTATAAGCTACTAAACAAGGCAAGCTTGATTGTTAATCAGTTCACTGTAATGAACTGGGTAGGATAAAGGTTCACTATGAAAAGAATAGTGCCAGACTAGTCTGGGGCCTGAATGGTCAATCTTTCAGGATTCTATAAAAAGAGCCTGTCAAGTGTTTTTAACAAAACAAAATGACAATGTACAGGGCTAACAGATTACAGTATCAGTGCTGATTTCTAATGCTTAGTCTGCCGTCAGGCTGCACTCAGATACTGGACAGGTTGAATATTTAGCTGTGGTGTAAGGGATTGATTTGCATTATGATTGGTGACAGTCTTCAGTCCTGTAAACTGATCGATTCAGCTTTTTCTAAATTCCAGAAAAGTGAAGTTCATGTTTTTGGTTGAGACAGAACAATCCTTCAGCCAGCCTGTTCCAACTGCAAGAGGCTTAAAGTCTCATGAGCCCCTGCGTTCGCAGGGGCTCATGAGAATTCTTGTCTCTTGCATACCATGAATCATGGGTCATGGTTAGCCCATTCACCGTTTTCAGTCATTTCACACTGTCATCCCTGTACATTTATTACATTTTCAAAAAATACGGCATGACCTCTTTTGAGTCTCTGTATTTTTGTCTACCATATTAAAAATACAGTAGACTTTGAAATGGGGCTGGTTGGAGCGCATTCCATAGAATGCACACGATGTGCTGGGCAGGCAGCCCTGATTTCTGGCAAAGAAGTAGCACAATAAAAATGACATCACATCTAGCTATGCAAATTTTGCTAGAACATGCATTTGGCGCCAAACGCCGTGTGTGCATGTGATAGCGACTAGAGCCCGCATTTGTGGACAGACGAGCTTGAAATTTTGGGATATTTTCCCTACATGAATTCTCCAGAAGTACTTTTTGTTAACCATATTAAAAATACAGTAGACTCTGAAATGGTGCTGGTCGGAGCACGGTCCATAGCATGCAGATGCAGATGATGAACATAGGCGGGCACACATCAGACTGACAGTGAAGTAACACGATAAAAATTATGTCATGCCTAGCTACGCTAACCGCACTGTTGAACGTACATATGGCGGGAAGCGCCATGTGTATGCATGTAGACACGAATATCTCTGGTGTTTGTGTACGTGTGTTCTTAAGAATTGGTACCCAAAATGTTGAAATCATGTCAAAAATTAAATTGCATACAAGTTCATCTACAGTACTGAGCACCAAAAGTGGGAAAATAGGATGAAAAAAAAAAAAGAGCTAAAGATGAAACAATGCCTGTTTTAGACATGTCTGACAAAGTTTAATTATACAAATCGAAAAAAAAAAAATCTGTTCTGTGTTGACACAATTGAGGATGGACTGAGGGGGTATGATAACCTGTTTTGGATGCACCTTAGGGACATATGCAATGCACCCACTCTAATTAAATTTAATATGCACCATTTTGTGAACATGTTATGTTCAGTCAAAGAGTAAATATACTTTTTGAGGTGATTTTAGAAAACAAATCGCCTAAATGAAAGGTTAGAGCTGCGTCAAAACTTGGGACACTGTAACATCTGAAACATCTTACCAAATCACTTCACCACAAAAGCAAGAACAGTTGTTTTCCAGTAGTTAAGCACAAGCAAGGTATAAAACAAGTGAAACAATATGGCAACCAAAAACAATAAAATTATATTATTTGCTTCTCCTACACTTGTTGGTTATGACATTTCAGATGTCACGGGACACCATGAATGAAAGAACACTTGTTTTGACTTGTTATTAGGTGTCATTTCCAGTTGTTCTGGTCTGGTGGACATGCAATCATTGATAGCATAAGATACCTCATAAAATATAGATATATAAGGAAAAATATTGCAAACACTAATGGTAATGGTAGGCAGTTTGATCAGAATTGGCTTCTGACGGAGTACTAGCATGTGTGAATAAATTGAGATTTGTAATCTCTTGGTATTTACATACTTTAAATTTGTCTTTCCTGAAATTGCACATTTGTTTATGACTAGGTAAGAGTTTCCCGAAAATGCGTCAGAAACGTGACATCGGCTGTAAGCACGGGACGGGTATTTTTACAGTAACAGAGTGATGCAGCAAAACAACAAAAATACATTTAGTCTTTTGACATGTCTTTATCCGCATCATTTCAGCAAAAAAGAAAGCAAATTTCGCTAGTAGGTGATCAGTGGAAACTTTCCAGACGTCATTTTGCGACCTTTTTGGGACTTGTATTCAAATTTTCTCATTTTGTTGATGCCTCATGTGCCTGATTCTGATTCAGCTGATTCTTTGGCATATATTTAATGGATTTGTGACATCTAGAAGCTGCTAAAAATTTAAGCCCCCCCCCCCCCCCCCCCCCAAAAAAAAAAAAAAAAAGTTGTCTACCCCAAGTAATAACCAGTTCTGGAGAACAATTCACTCAGAATTTTGCATATAGGTAGCTTGGAGATAGACATTGGATGAGTTCATTAGTCAGCATTGTACCCTTTCAACTTTTTCATACAAGTACTTCATTGCAGAAAAAAATTAAAAAGTAAGAATTCTTGGCTTCCAGAGAAGGATCAGATGGTGACATAAAGGGCCAAAGATGTCAGTGTTACACGATGTTCCTAAATTGTCCAAAGCACCAGATGTCGATGTTATACAATGTTTCTGAATTGACATCAAATTCGTCACTGTGTACATGACATCGTGGGACTAGCAATGCCATGACATTGAAGCTTATGGTGACTTCATTTTGCTGCTCGTGCTATTCTTCCTCTTCAGAATTCCTGTCCCACTCCAGCCCATAGACCATATTAATGGCGGGAAGCGCCATGTGTCTGTCTTTATTTGTGTGCAGTCAGAGGTCAGGTTAAAGAGGAGGGAAATGGATCAGATGGATAAACAAAAATATAAACATGAGCTTTGAATGTTCCTAAAAGAAAAACGAATGTGAACTCCAAACAATACGGTAGATTTTGGGATGAAATCCTCATCTTGTTTGATTTTTCAGTGATGTTACATGTTGACAAGAAAATGTCCATTTCACAAAAAATGGTTGATCGGCTATTCTTCTTCAGAATTTCTGTCGCTACATGAGCCCACAGAGCGTACTAATGGTGGGAAGTGCCATGTATGCGCTGGCATGTGTTGATCAGAGGTTAGGCTAGAGAGGAGGGAAGTGGATCAGAAGAATAAGCTTACAAATATGAACTCTGAATGCTCCTAAAAGAAAACGCATGTGAGCTCCAAACAATATGGTAGACTTTGGGATGAAATCCTCATCTTGTTAGTATTGCAAAGGACAGATGGTGTCTCATTCAAGACTTTAGCCACCTGAATGATGGTCTTTCATGACGGGTGAGCTGTTACGAGGATGGCTGCTCAAAAGAGATTCATTGTAATATCCTGCAAATATTTTTCTTCTGTCTGATTTGGTAGGTGAAAGTGACTGAGATGCTGGAACTGGTACATGTCAGCTTTATAAAGCAGGATGGGGAGCTGTACACTTGGCCTTCCAGTCCAGACACTTCTAAGGGACCAGCAGCCTTAGTCAAGGATCCCCCAGTGCAGCTGGCCATTGAAGCTTAACGCAAATAAAACACTATTTTTGTTTGGTTAACGCTAATTTTGGTGACAATTGGCTGTTTTCACAGTTATCATGGTTTGCTGAAATTTACATCACACTATCTTTGTAAGACATCATCTCAACAAACCTCCTCATAGCCTTGCACATTTCAGCATATATTACATCCTTTGGCAAAATACATCCAGCTTCATCTGCCCCAAAATGACAATCATATTTCGCAGACAGGCTTGGCACTTGCCATCCACGCGGCTTGAACATTTGTCCCTAGGCAAACCCATGTTTAGGGACGTATGCTCGGGCTGATGGGTGATTGGTGCCAGATTTGATCTCACTGCTGATACTTGATGCCACCATTGATACTTGATGCTACCGTTGCACTGATTAGTGTGTGTGTGTGTATGTGTATTCATATATGTAAGTGGCAGCAGTCACGAGTAAATGCGAATGCGTGTAGTGACGTGAATGTATATAGATGTAAGTTTTGTGCAGTTTTGTGCTATGTGTTTTGTGCATGTGTATTTGCGTCATTATGTATCTTTCTGTTTTCGCTTTCTCGTGAACTTTTAAATTAAATTTTTTTTTTTTTTTTATGTCATTCATGTCATTCTAAATTTTCTTAATACAGGATGACGTCTTTTTCTATCATGTGTTCTTCTGAACTGCGTTGTTTGCATGTCATCGAGAAGAAGGATCTTTGATCCGAAACATTGTGTTTCATGTTTCTAATTTAAAGGGTTTTCAACCTCTATTTTCTGTTTTCTAATCATTTTAAGACATTCTTGACTGGAGAACCAGGGCTTACTTGCAAGGTACTTTCTGGCTGCATCTTGTGGTTTTCATCAGCCTACCATTGGAATATACAGTTTAAAAAAAACACAAAAACAAACCCCCCCCCCCACCCCCCCCCCCCACACCTTTTTAATGAATAATAAGATAAAATTCAAAGCAAATTCAATTTGTGCCTTTTTGGCTCACGTGTGAAGCAAAAGTGAGTGTGTTCTGGGCCAGTGATCATCTGTCATCCACCTACCGTCGTCCATGGTAAACTTTAACTTTGACATTTTCTTGGAGAAAATTCAAGCTACAGTCTTCAAACTTGGCCCAAGGATACTTTGTGGCAAGACCTTTCTAAGCATACCAATTTGAGTGAACTCTCTCAAAGAAAATGGTCACAGGAGGCTGGCAAATGTGTGAAAAATTACAGTTTTTGATAGAATTGTAGTTTTTTGTCTCACGTGCAAAGCAAAAGTGAGTGTTCTGGGCCAGTGGTCGTCCCTCTGGCGTCTTTTGCTGTCGTCTGTGGTAAACTTTAATGTTGGCATTTTCACGGAGACTATTCAAGCTGCAGTCTTCAAACGTGGCCCAAGGATACTTTCTGGCAAGACCTTTCTAAACATACCAATTTCGGTGACCTCTCACAAAGGTCAAGATCACAGAGGATCAGGAAATACACCAAAAAAATATATATATTTTGACATAATTTATTTTTTCTCAAATACTATTAACAACTTCAAACCCAAACTTGGTGCAAAGATACCTGATTATAATGTAAGACCTTTCTATACATCTAATTTGCTCCCTCGAAAAGGTCAAGGGTCACAAGAAATCATGCAAGAAATAGGTCCAAAATAGCCATATTTTGACAAAAGTACTATTCACAACTTCAATCCCAAACTTGCTACAGAGATACCTGATGGTAAGACCTATCTATACATACTAATTTGGATGACCCCTCAGAAAGGTCAAGGGTCACAAGAGCTCAGGAAGTAGGTAAAAAATAGCCATATTTTTACAATAAATGTTTTTCTCAATTACTAACCCAAACTTTCTACAGAGATACCTGATGGTAAGACCTATCTATGCATACTAATTTGGATGACCCATTGGAAAAGGTCATGGGTCACAAGAGGTCGGCAAACTTTTCAATCAAATTTGTCACAAAGGTATCTGATGTGACCTTCCTATGTATACTAATTTAGTCGACTCATTGCAAAGGTCAAGGGTCACATGGGTTTGACATGTGTGGATCAGTCATACACATGAGCCATAGGGCTTTGCCGTTTTTGTTCGCAAATTCTATTCGCAACTTCAAATCCAAACTTACTACAGAGATACCTGATGGTAAGACCTATCTATGCATACTAATTTGGATGACCCTTCATAAAGGTCAACCATCGCGAGCTCGGGAAATAGGTAAAAAATAGCCATATTTTGACAAGAAATATTTTTTCTCGGTGACTATTCACAACTTCAAACCCAAACATGCTACATAGATACCTGAATGTAAGACCTATCTATGCATACTAATTTGGATGACCCCTCGGAAAAGGCCAAGGGTCACAAGAGGTCGACAAATGTGTATAAAATGCCAATAATTAACATTTTTGCTAACTTGTCAATTAAATTTGACACAACGGTAGCTGATTATAAGACCTTACTATGTATCTTAATTTAGTTGACTCATCGCAAAGCTCAAGGGTCGCGGGGGTTTAACAGATGTGTGAAAACTGATTAAATTTTGGGAAAACGTGAATTTTGTCAGTGCTGAAGCCATCCCTTTACTTATATTGTCATACATGTGTGGTTCGGTTGTTTCAAAGTTTTTGCCAACTTTTCAGTCAGATTAGGTACAAGGGCAGCTGATGATAAGACCATTCTATGCATACTAAATTAGTGGTCCCTCGCAAAGGTCAAGGGTCATGTGGGGGGTCCAGAAATAGGTATAAAAGTCATAATTTGACAAAAACTGTTTTTTCTCAAATACTATTTTCAACTTCAAGCCCAACATTGGTATAGATGCCCAATGATAAGGCCTTCCTATGCATACTAGTTTGGATGACCCTTGGAAAGGTCAAGGGTCACAAGAGGTCAAGGAGGTCAAAAGGTTTGTAAAAATGTCAGTTTTGGATAGAATTGTAGTTTTTGTCAAAGTTGTTTGCAAACTTTTCAGTCGAAGTTGGCATACAGGTAGCTGATACTTTTCTATGCATGCTAATTTAGTGGCCCCCTCACAAAGGTCAAGGGTCATACTGAGGCTAATAGCTTCAGATTTGTACACTGCCATATATGCAAGCTACATTATAGTACTTACAGATAAGGATATAAACCAATGGCTTTTGTTCAAGGGTGGTACCAGAATAGCTTGGTGCCTAGGCACCAAGCTATTCTGGCACTACCCTTGAACTATTTTAGTCAAACTTATTCACACACTGGTGTATTCCGAATTATAAGGGTTAACATACTCATTTAGTGGTTTCCTTTAATCTAGCAATTATGCAAAATATCTAGTAAAAGTAAGGAAAATTAAGGAGTGGGTGAACCATTTTTTCCCCTTGCCAATGTGTAAATTGGGTTTAAAAATATAAAAAAATTGTTATGGACAATCACCTAAATTTGCAAGCTTGTCCATCTGCAAAATGCGGGCTCTAGTTGCTGTCACATACATACACACACAGCACTTTGCACCAAAAGTACGTTCTCCAGCAAGGTTTGCGTAGCTGGACGTTTTATCTTAATTGTTACTTATTTGCCTGAATGTGGAGCCCGTCTGCCCAGCATATCATGCATGCTATGGTATGTGCTCTGACGAGCCCTATTTCAACGTTGTTCTGTTGCTATTTTAAAATAAGAACAACAAAAACGTGTAGGAGTACTGGCGTGGCACTGAACGACAAATATTAAAAAGGTCGGAACCGGCTACTTACCTGGCATTCCTATGCCACCATAAACTCATGTACATGTAGAAGGTTCTAGCACAAGTCACTGTCAGCTACTGTGATGTTTTAGGCCTCTCCACATTGTGTCCACAAGGATTTGGGATATATAGATTCGTCAGTAGTATATAATGATGGTAAAAATAAAATATTTATGTAACTCGACAGCAAGATGATGTCATGTTCTTGTAGTTCAAAATTTCTTTGTCACCTCATTCTCGCAGTACACGATTCTTGGAAAATGCTGTACTCCTTGAGAAAAATCCTAAGCAGTTCTGCACCATCAGCTACATATTTTTACTAGACAAATCTGCAGCAGAGATAAAGGCATCGTATGTTAAAATATCAAGATTTCTTTCATCTAACGACAAAAACAATTCCCCTCGGGCAACAGATGTGCCATGATATCTACTGTGAACTTGAGGTGTTCCAAGAGCGTAAGGATTAAAAATATCTTATGTGTCACCACCAGATCATCCGCTGTGTTTATGCGTCAACAGTTCTTTATGGATGAATTTGGGCCCCCACCCCCCAGCCCGCCCGAAAAACCAAGAACAACTAAGGCCCTGGCCGGGGTTACCCTAATACAGCACCAGGTGAGAAAGAAATGGATTTCAGTATCAAGTTCAGGCATGCTGACTTCATGTATGCTTGTGCTGTTTCAGGTTTTAAAACTTGATCAGTTTACTTATTCACATGAAATGGATCTTTGTTGTACTGCACCAAATATATTTGAGGCACATTTATGGATGCAATCAGTCGACTGGCACAGAATGATATACTAATGGTCAAAACTTAAGTGCCACTTTTTATTGCAGACGCACCGACAACACCACACAAATAATGTAACAATACTTGGAGTCAGTACTTTGCTAATTTATTCAGTAAAAATTTCATTAAAGTTTTGAGTAAATCAAGCAATTGTGTAACAACAGCAGTACGTTAGAATGTTCACCCACCCATCATTTGAAAAGTCACACAAGACTGATCCAGTCAGTAGCGAGTGTACCCACCATTTGCAGCCAAGCATTCAATGCAGCGTTGACACATGGGGTTCACCAGAACATCATGTAGGATCGCTGCCCACTCTTCATGTAGGAACTGAGTCAGCTGGGGGATGCCTTGAGGTGGGGGGTGGTTGCTGACTAAATGTTGCCCCAGCACATCCCAGAGGTGCTCGATGGGAGCCAGATCAGGTGAATGAGCTGGCCACTCCATCCTCATGATGCCCCATTGCTCAAGGTATTCATCCACCACATGGGCGTGATGAGGTCGAGCGTTGTCGTCCTGCAGAACAGCATTGTCGCCTATGGCTTGGAGAACTGGCTGGATGAGGGGCTGCACAATCTCATCCCGATAGCGCAGTCCAGTCAGGGTGCCTCGGATGATGTGGAGGGGGGGGTCTTGCCTTCCCTGCGAAAACCTGCCCAGACCATGACTGAGCCTCCTCCGTAGCGATCCACCTCTTGGACGCATCCATCCGTAAATCGCTCGCCCTGGCGTCTCCAGACCCTCACCCTGCTGTTGTTGAAGGACACGTTGAACTGTGACTCATCAGTAAACAGAACCTGAGTCCATTGGAGTCTGTTCCACCTCACATGTTGACGACACCAGGCAACCCAGGCTCTGCAATGAGCTAGAGTGAGGGGTATTCTCACAGCTGCTCTGCATGAAGCCAGGCCAATTTTACACAGACGTCGGCAGACTGCATCGCAGAGTGGTTGACATGACAGGTTGCGCAGTGCCGCCACGCAGAGGTATCTGTCCTCCCTTCTGCTGGTGCAGCGCAGGCGTCCTGAGCAGGGTCCTCGTTCTGCCCTTTCAGTTTCTTGGAATCGTGCCAGCAGCCTCTAGATCACTGAATGGGACACCCGAAAAACTTCTCCTCCGGAAATGCCATCCTGCAGCCATGCTAGCGCTCGGCCTTGATCTACTGGCTTCGTTGTGGTGGCATGGTTAGGAAAGTGACAATTATGCCCCTACTGTACCGGTATTTGTAGCTAAACAGAAGTGCTCAGTGTTCACAACTGACCCCTTTAGCACGTGCATCACGACTTTACCCAGTTTTTCCACCTGCCTGCCTTTGGTATTTTTGCCAATATCGCACAGCTTTTCACAAAAACTGACGATGTTTCACGTGCATTTTACACGTTCATGGAAATTGATGAATTGTTGTCTATTGTTCCCTGTACATTGGACTGTCTAAGGTCAACATATAACCTATTTGGATCGAAAGAACATTGTATTTTATTAGCGTACATGCGATGATAAACAATGACACAAAAAAGTGGGGTGACACAAAAAAGTGGGGTAACCCATAAGTTTTTACCATTAGTATATTTGTTCTAAGAGTGGTATTGAAATGGGAATGATATAGTAAGTAGTCTGTGAAAAAAAACGTGCTCGTATTTCAACAACCTACAACAGCTATACACTATAAACTTTTACATAATTTGCAGTAACAGTAACCTAGCACTGAATAATACTATCATGTACTGCAGTGAATGTCGCCCACATATACTCAACCTATGGGCAGTGAAAAGACCACAAGAGCCTTAGAAAGTTCTAGGGTCTATATTTTTGTTATCCATGTAATGGAGAACGTTGTCTCTACCTTGTTATTTGTTTGTGCAAGTAGTGGAGATAATGTCACCACCCACTTTCAAGAGGCACATCTCAGTGAGCCCGCACAGCATGGTGGGCACCGTGAAGATCTGTGCTTTGATCTTATTATGTCCATGTTTTGAAGATGAGTCGGTCATCCAACGCAGAAACTGTATGTTGTGTGCGTTGTTAATAGACAGATTCTGGACATTGCAGTGTAGAGGTTTATGGCCACAATCAAAGACCAATTAGTACACAATGGTGTGATTGATGTCTGATCTGAACTTGGATAATTGCCTCTGACATGTGTGTCCCTCATGTGTGCATCCATTTACAGTGGGCACCACCAGCATGCAATAATCCATCAGTAATAGCCTCAAACTGTGTGCTGTTCTTCAAACTGATATAAATCCAGTTGATGTTCATCCACAAGAATCATGTGTATTATTAAGTCTGCAGGAGCTCATGACAGTCTATGCCTCTTGCAGATTGGCCTAACTGACTGAGATGACTGCATATGCTTGGGCACTCCTTTATAAATTGTACATGTAGTACTACGATGTAGCCTTTTCCCTGCCCTTGTGTGTGGGGTGACCTATTTTGTTTTTGCTGACCTTGCTAAAGCATTGTGTGAGTACCTTATTGCATGTGTTTGGGTGGTGGAGGGGGGGGGGGGGGCAGGGAAGGGTGGGGGTGGGGGGTAACATGTGCTGAATTGCTGGCTCGCTGTTTTTCTCAGATGCATTTTTTTGCTGGGCTTTCTGATCGAGTGAACTGTTTCCTCACAGAAAACTATAAGCATCAGTGTAAACGGGATCATTGCTGTTTCCTCACAGAAACACTATAAGCATCAGTGTAAACGGGAGCATTTTTGCAGTGTAAGACTATAGGTTTCATTTACCAGTGTACTGGTATGCTGAATTATTGGATTTTTTTTGTAGTTTGGTTGATGCCTCTTTAATGAGCTTAAGCATATGTTCACCACATCTCTTGCTTACATGTTGTGTGGTTTCTTGCTTGAAATTATCATTAAAATGTTATCATTAAAATTTAGTTGAAATGACACACTTTAACCATCTTTATCTTTTGGAGGCATTGTCTAATGACTATGTACCAGTTGTAGGAAATGGATTGATCATGATAATTCAAGGGTAGTGCCAGATGAACTTTGCACCTTCAGGTGAATGTGATTTTTTTTTTTTTACTCTGTCAATTTTTGTTATTTATGGCTCACTTGCAATAGCAAAAGTGAGTGTATGTACTAGGCCATCTGACGTCTGTCATCCATCAGCTATCGGCCTTGGTACACTTTAATGTTGGAATTTTCTTTAAGACTGTAGAAGCCACAGACTTCAAACTTGGTCCAAGTCAGTCATCCGCCATTGTCGGTGGTAAACTGTAGCAGCATTTTCTTGGAGACTATTCAAGTGACATTCTTCAAACTTGGCCCAAGGATACTTTGTGGCAAGATGTTTTGAAACATACCAGTCTATTACCTCTCTCAAATATCAAGGTCAGAGGATCAGGATATAACCATATTTTAACAACAACAAAATTTAAAGAGATTTTACCAGTTGCAGCTTCAAACCCAAGCTTTGAACAAAGATACCTGATTCCTATGCATACTAATTTTGATGACCTCTGCAAAGGCCATGGGTGACAATGGATCATGAACGAAGGGGAACTATATATTTTGACAAAAATATTTGTTCCTTGGTACCATTAATCCACAGATTGCATGTGTGAGTGTGATAATGGTCTGGTCTGCATCTACATACATATTTCTGTGGCTTAGGATGCCTCACTTAATATCATCATGGTGGCATTGATTACCTCAGTCTTCCTTTTGTTGACCATGTAGCACCATCTTGGCATTGATCTTACATCCTTAGATTATTGACCATTTAGCACCATCATGGTGGCTTGGACAATCACAGGTCATCCATTTGTTGACCATGTAGCGCCATTGCGGTGGTGCTGGTCTTTGGTCTTCCTTCTGTTGACTTTGTAGCACCATCATGGTGGCTTTGATCTTAGGTCCTCCTTTTGCTGACCGTTTAGCACCATTGTGGTGGCCTTGATCTTTGGTCTTCCCTTTGTTGATCATACAGCACCATCGTGGTGGTTCATCAGCATCATCAAAATGCGTTTAACTTGGGAATGGTTTTGTTATGTGTGTTTCCTGTGTAAATGTGTGCCTAGATTACATTTTTTGAAGGTAGTGAGATTCTGCAGACATACAATTTTTTGGGATCACGCTTAGAGCCCACTGCTCCTGGGGATTCAGCACAATATAAATGCTCTTTATTATTATTATTATTTTTCACAGCTTCAAACCCAGACTTGGTATAGAGATAGTTTATAGTAAGACCGTCTGATGCATACTAATTTGGATGACCCTTCGAAAAGGTCAAGAGTCACAGGAGATCAGCAAATGTGTGTAAAATGCCAATGTTTTTGTATAAATTTAGTATTTGGTGTTGGTGACAAAAAAAGGTGAATCGGGGTACAACAAATTTAGATTTGTCATTGTTAATCTGGTCACAAGTAGCTATTTTTTGATAATTGTTCCAGGCTCGTGTGCGATCGACCATGATATTTCAGGTGAGTGCCAGATGAGCTTGGCACCATCAGGTGCCAAGCTCATCTGGCACTCACCTGAAATTGTCATGGCCGATCCATCTCCTGCAGCTGGTACATTGGTGTTGGGTATTATCTCCAAAATTTGGGGTTAATTGGGTTAATTCTATTCAAACCTACCATAATAGCAGTACTCAAACCAAGGGGAATCACAGCGCCGGACAGACAACAGTTAGATCCCCTGCCCCCGCCTATCAGGCACCCAATCGCCAGCCCACAGAGAAATACGCAGGTATAGAATAAGACAATCATTTCCATCCAATAATTACCATAATAGCAGATAGAGCCGTAAAATCAAATGAGAGACATATATAAATGGGTTAATTCTAAGCAAACCCAGCGTAATAGCCGATGGAGCCATAAAATCAAATGAGAGATGTATAAATGGGTTAATTCTAAGCAAACCCAGCATAATAGCAGATGGAGCCATAAAATCAAATGAGAGACATATAATCATGCGGGGTCACCGGTATCAAGCTAAACATTTTTGTGTGTGATGTGTGAATCGTATTTGACACATCACCAAAATGTTGTTTTCCTTATTTTCAGAAGGGATTTCCCATGTAATAATTATGCCACTGGTTGATGTATATGTGACATGGGAAAACCCTCATTTTATTTTAGGCCACAGTGATAAAGCAGTTTTGAAATTATGGGTGCAGAGGTTTGCACCATTAGTGCGTAACATGTGTTATGCCAGCACAAAATTTGGACACTGATTTGTTGTTAAACGTGTTTAAAGAAGTTTTTGGCTCACGTGCGAAACAAAAGTGAGTATGTTCTGGGGCACTGGTCGTCCATCATCCGGTGTCCGTCCATGGTAAACTCTAATGTTGGCATTTTCAGTCTTCAAACTTGGCCCAAGGATACTTTGTGGCAAGACCTTTCTAATCATACCAATTTGAGTGATCCAAAGGTCAAGGTCACAAGAGGTCAGGAAATAGGAAAAAAAAAAAAAAAACAGTATTTTGACATACTTCATTTTTTCTCAAATACTATTCACAACTTTAAACTTAAACTTGTACAGAGATACCTCATGGTAAGACCTTTATAAGCACACTAATTTGGTTGATCCCTCAGAAAGGTCAAGGGTCACAAGAGCTCAAGAAATAGGTCCAAAATATCCATATTTTGACAAAAGATATTTTTTCTCAATTATTACTGTTCACATCTTCACACCCAAACTTGCTACAGAGATAACTGATGGTAAGACCTATCTATGCGTACTAATTTGGATGACCCTCAGAAAGTCAAGGTTCGCAAATGTGTATAAAATGCCAATAATTATAGTTATTATCAACATTTTGCAAACTGTTCAGTCAAATTTGGCACAGAGGTAGGTGATGATAAGACCATTCTATGTATCCTAATTTAGTCAACTCATTGCAAGGTCAAGGGTCACAGGGTTTCACAGATGTGTGAAAACTGATTAAATTTTGAGAAAACATGGATTTTGTTGTTCTTCTTGTTTCCCTGCCACGGTCAACCAATTGACCATCATTGTTAGGTTGCTGGTGGTGCGCAAAATAAGTAACTAACTTGATTCTTACTTCTGGTTGTTAAGCTGGGGAAGGGTCAAGGGTTGGGGGGGGGGGGGGGAGAAAGGTGTTGGGGGGCCAGCTGCTGTTAGTGCAGAAGCCATCCTTTACTTATTGTCAGACATGTGTGGATCATACACTTGAGCTATAAGGGCTTTGCTTTTCTTGTTGGTGATAGATTTGGTGATAGTTATGTTAACTTGAACCAAAATGTGACTATCACTTCACTCAAAGCAACATTTTCATTTCCATTCCTATAGGCTATTGACATAACGCCAATAGGTGAAGCATGAAATGGTTATTTTCTTTGCTTTTTTGGATTAGACCATTTGTGTATATAGACATGTTAACTTACATCACTTCTACAAATAACTGACAAAGAATAATTATTGAAAAATGATTTGTGCACAGCAACCGCAATGTGGAGGGTGTCAGCGCTCTCTTTTTTGGAAGCAATTTTGTCATTTTTAATATTTTTAGTTTGTCTCTCTCTCTGACTTGGTTTATTTTTACCGGCCAAACTATACCAAATACATGTATAGCCTGAACATGCATTTGCAAGAAACTAATAACCCTTTTTATCAGAAAGTGTTTTATTTCATACATTTTTGCTCCTCTTTGTCAGTGGTTTGCAAACTGCTAATAAATTTGGCACAAAGGTAGCTGATAAGACCTTTCTGAGCATACTAATTTGTTGACTCCTTACAAAGGTCAAAGTTCACCATGGGTCAATAAATTTGATGCATTTTGGGGAAAAAACAGATTTCGCTGGTACAAAAACCAACCCTTGTGTTAACACGACCGAACATTTGCTCATTTAAGTGATCTGTTGGAAAGGTCAAGGTCACAAAGATCACACAAATCATGTGGATTGGTCATACATATGAGCCATAAGGGCTTTGTCATTCATTCTTGTTCTCAAATACTATTGTGAAGTTCAAATCCAAACTTGGTACTGAGTGAGGTACCTGATGGTAAGACTTTTCTAAGCATACTAATTTAGATGGCCCCTCTGCGAGGCCAAGGGTCACAAGAGGTCATCAGTACGTGAAAAATCCAATAATTTTAGTTTTCATTGTAATTTTTGCTAAAGTTGCAATCAGATGTAATTGGCACAAAGGTAGTTGATCAAAAGACATTTAATTTTGTTGCCCCTGGCAAAGTTTAGGGGTCATGGGGCATGGGTGAAGTTGACATTTGTGAAAACTGCATACACTTTGAGGAAATATGATTTTGCTGGTACAAAAACCATCCCTTTACTCATATTAAGACACTTGAACATGTGCCCATTTGAGTGACCTGGAAAGGTCAGGGTCACAAAGGTCAGACTAATTACTTATATAAGTTATACAAATGAGCCATAAGGTTTTTGCCATTCTTGTTTTTAACTCCTTTGTGCATACAGCCATTGGTAAAGTGTGTTTGCAATGCTTGTGAACCATATTTTTTGCATATATATATATATTTAAATTGGTGAATATTTTTTATAATGGTTTTATGATAAAGGTAATCTACTCCACGGCACTGAATAATTGTTGGCTCATGTGCGAAGCAAAAGTGAGTATGTTTTGGGCCAGTGGGCATCCGTCCGTCGTCCGTCATAAACTTTAACGTTGGCAATTTCTTGGTGACTATTCAAGCCATAGTCTTCAAACTTGGCCCAAGGATACTTTGTGGCAAGACCTTTCTAAACATACCAATTTGAGTGACCTCTCACAAAGGTCAAGGTCGCAGGGGATCAGGAAATGTCAGAATTAGCTATATTTTGACATAATTTATTTTTTCACAAATACTATTCACAACTTCAAACTCAAACTTGGTACAAAGGTACCTGATGGTAAGACCTTTCTATACATACTAATTTGATTGATCTCTGGGAAAGGTCAAGGGTCACAAGAGCTCAGGAAATATGTGAAAAATAGCCATATTTTGACAAAAGATTTTTTTCCCTCAAATACTGTTCACAACTTCAAACCCAAACTTGCTACAGAGATACCTGATGGTAAGATCTATCTATGCATACTTTTGGATTCCCCCCCTCCCCCCCTCTGGAAAGGTCAAGGGTCACAAGGGCTCATTTCAAATGTACTGTGTGTTTTGTCAACGTTACTGGTGGCTGCATGCTCAAGGGGGTTAAAGTGACAGTGGTTTCAGTAATGATTATGTACTTTTTTCTTTTTCTCTGCTCCTGTAGACCTCATGCAAGAGACATGCCGGTCCACCAAGTAAGAGTCCATCACCTTGGCAAGGGCGAAAACAAGGAAAACGTCCTCTACCGACTTGAAAAAGGTACAATTTTGACAGTAGGATGGATAGATTAGTGGCTCAAAGGTAACACCTGATCTATTCAGGCACCATGCTAATAGGGGAGTAACTGTTTCCCCCAAACTAGACTGCTCTCTAGCACAAAAGGCAGGAAAGTGAGGTGGGATTTGGGCAACAGGAGCACATAACTGGATGATCAGCAGTGACGAGTAGGAAGCCTTTACAGAAACATCGTCGCACAGTATTAGCAGTTCTTACATGAAGGAAATGCATCTACTGTTTGTATAACAAGTTAAATATGTTTACTAACTATTGAAATGACAAGGCAGACCATTTTTTGAAGACACTTTGAATTAGGCTCATGCTTATCATGCTAAGTAGAGCACTTTCATTTTCACTGGACTCATGGCATGGTGCCAAACAACAGAAAATAGTGGAAATAATAGGTTGTATACTATCATTTCTAGACAGACCTCGTGATGCCCATTCTCAAACTGATTGATAGTTGCCGAGAGCGATTATGTGACTGTGAATCAGACAGTTTGAGAATGGAAGTTGTGAGGTCTGTCTAGAAATGATAGAATGTGACCACTTCACTTTTATCTTACATAGAATGTAAAAGAAAAACAGAAGATAGTGGTAGAAAACCCTTTAAAATAGAAACATACATTCGCATTCACTCGTGCCTGCTGCAGCTCACGCGCACACACACACACGCACACACACACACACACACACACACGCACACGCGCACACGCACACACACACGCACACACACACACACTCAAAGGTAGCATCCAGTATCAACAGTCCAAACAAAGCATGACCGTACATCAACACATCCTCCGTCATCACCGGACCCCTGTCATCTTTTCATGTCCACCGATCATTCACATGCCAGTCATCGGATATTGTCTATGTCATCTCATGTTCTCACTGCCCAAAGATGTATGTGGGGGAGACATACCGTACACTCCCTGAACACTGCGAGGAGCATGTTCGTTCGATCCGCCTCAGATACAACAACCAGGTTGGACGTCGTTTCAACAAACCTCCTCATAGCCTCACACATTTCAGCATACGCATCCTTTGGCAAAATACATCCCACTTCATCCGCCGCAAAATGACAGAATCCTTTTTCGCGGACAGGCTTGGCACTTACCATCCACGCGGCTTGAACATTCGCCCCTAGGGGTATGCTCGGCCTGATGGGTAGTTGGTGCCAGACTTGACCTCACTGTTGATACTGGATGCTACATTTGAGTGTGTGTGTGCGTGTGTGTGTGTGTGTGTGTGTGTGTGTGTGTGTGCATGTGCGTGAGCTGCAGCAGGCACGAGTGAATGCGAATGTATGCAGTGACGTGTATTATATAGACGTAAGTTTTGTGGTACGTGTTTGGTGCATGTGTATTTCCGTCATTATGTGTGTGTGGGTTTGTTTGTTTTTTAACGTCATTCTAAATTCTCTCTATACAGGATGACGTCTTTTCTTTATGTCGTGTTCTTTTCTGTTCTACGTTTGTTTCCATGTCACCTGAGGAAGGATCTTAGATCCGAAACGTCGTTATTTGTTTCTATTTTAAAGGGTTTTCTACCACTATCTTCTGTTTTTCTTTCACGTGAAACCCTAGCGGCAACAGTTTTACTATATATAGAATGTACTTTCACATCCTCAGCAATACTGGTCAAATATTATTTTTGAAACCTTTCATTCTTTGCATCCTCTACAAGCAGATGAACCTGGACCATATTCACAGTGGGCAGTCACTGCTTCGATTCCATGAATGAGGCTAGATCACTTTTAAAGTTTGTATTATTCATAAATAAATCGTGATACTACAATACACAGTTTTAGCATTTGCAAAAACTGCATTCTAATAAAGTAATCAGCAGTAACGTAGTCAAAAATATTTATTTTATTATGCTAACACAAATGAGTACACCACATAATGCTGATGGCTCGTGTGAAAAGTCCTGTAGGAATTCACACAACAAATGGATTATATATATGTCTATGACATCAAAGTTTGGGACACACAAGGAGGCATCATCTGAATTGTATGAGATGCAGAGTCAGATTGTGAAAGATTCATAACACATAGAAATGGAGTATTTGTACACTAACATTTCTAGACTGTCTTCCTAGCTGACACTTCTGCATCTGTTTGATTCATAGATACCTCGCATTCCACACTTGGTGACTATATGTGATTTAAACAGTTGCAGAAGTGTCAGCTGCTTGGTCTCTCAAGAAATTATAGTATACGAATATTCCACTTCTATGCTATAATGTACAGAGCTCTAAACAATATACAAGCCACTGACAGCTGCAATGATGTGAACGATTTAAGAGTTTCCACAATTTTTAGCCTACTGGACATAATTCTACATCATAATAAGTTGTAAGCAAGAAAACATTTACGTGATTTGACAGCAGCATGATGTCCTATTCTTCTAATTCATACAATTTGTTGAAAAATGTATTCTCCTTGAGAAGGCTACAGGAAGAGTGAATGAATGGATGAAACTTTATTTTTCAAGGATGGAGACAATAGGCGCACAGGCCTCTTTTCATATTTGTCCTTGCTGAACTACAGATTGAACACAAAACAACAATTCAATACAGGCAAATGACATTCATACATTGATCAAATAAGCTTCAAAGAAGAAAAGTAAGCTATCTTCCAGTGTTCTCCCTAGACACTCTGCATTGGAAATAAGCATATCACATGTTCAAAATGGGGATTTATTTTGGTGTAAGAACAATAATAATTTACCTAAGCAAGTAATCTGGATAGTAAAAAGTTTGTTCCATCAGATCTACAGTTAACCTTAATGCCTTCCCAAGAGCGTGAGGATCCAAGATATCTTATGTTCCACCACCTCGCCATCAGAAACATTTATGCATGAATGAATGTCACTGACAAAATTCGAAGCCTGTCTTAGAGCCCCCCCCCCCCCCCCCCCCCCCCCAAATGACTGAGGCATCCTCTAGGGTTGCTTGGACTGGCTTCATCACTATTGCAGTTTTGATAGATATTGAGAGGTCCTGGGCTTTATTTGTACAAATTTCAATGGATATGATCGAATGTTTACAACTGTATGACCAGGAAGTAATTTTTTTGTCAGTCTGAGAACAACTTTGCTGCATCTTATGTACGATTCACAGCAAAATAGTAGCAGCATCCACCAACTACCCTGATGGGCACTACCCTTGAGCCATAAGAAGGAAATTTCTATCTACAGTTACTTGAAAACTGTGCTGAAAAAGTTATTCTAAGCCACTGACAGTTTCTATATTAACAGGCAATAAAAATACACATTTTTGGTACACATGCGAAGCAAAAGTGAGTATCTTCTGCATCATCCGTCGTCGGTGGTAAACTTTAACGTTGGCATTTTCTCGGAGACTATTCAAGCCACAGTCTTCAAACTTGGCCCAAGGATACTTTCTGGCAAGACTTTTCTAAACATACCAATTTGAGTACTTACTTACTTACGCCTGTCACCCCTACCCGGGTATAGGCCGTCGACGAGAGACCTCCAGCAACTCCTGTCCTGTGCTTCTCCTTCGATTCTACTCCAGGTGGTTCCCAGTCTCTTGATGTCTGCTTGGAGGTCTCGACGCCAGGAGTTTCTCGGCCTACCTCTTTTCCTCTTTCCCTGGGGGTTCCATGACAATGCCTGCCTAGTGATACTGGAAGCTGGCTTTCTCAGACTGTGACCGATCCATCCCCATCTTCTTCGCCCAATTTCATTCTCTGCTGTTATCTGCTCTGTTCTCTCCCAGAGTCTGACGTTGCTGATCTTCTCTGGCCAGTGGATTTTCAAAATTCTTCTAAGGCAACTGTTCATGAAGGTCTGTACTCTGTTGACTGTGGTTTTTGTCAATCTCCATGTCTCTGCTCCATATAGGAGAACTGCTTTTACATTGGAGTTGAAAATCCGGACTTTGGTGTGTTGTGACAGCTCTCTGGAACTCCACACTTTTTTCAACTGGAGAAAGGCTGCTCTGGCTTTACCGATTCGTGCTCTGACATCTGCATCAGTGCCGCCTTTTTTGTCTATGATGCTCCCGAGATAGGTGAAGGACTCCACCTCCTCCAACGGGGTGCCAGCAAGCAAGACTGGTTCTTCCCTGGTTGCGTTCAGCCTCATTATCTTTGTTTTCTGTTTGTGAATGGTGAGGCCCACTTGGGATGAGATGTCAGCAAGCCTCGTGGTCTTGTCCTGCATTTGTTGATGAGTGTGGGACAGTAATGCCAAGTCGTCTGCAAAATCGAGGTCGTCAAGCTGTGTCCACAGTGTCCACTGTATTCCACTTCGTCTGTGCTCTGTGGTCATCTTCATGACCCAGTCTATGGCCAGTAGGAAGAGGAACGGAGACAGCAGACACCCCTGCCTGACACCAGTTCTGACCTGGAGCTCTCTGGTGAACTGCCCTTCATGGATCACGCGACATGTCATGCCATCATAGCTGCTCTTGATCAGGCGGACGAGCTTTGTGGGTACACCGTAGTGTCGTAGGAGTTTCCACCGAGTCTCTCGGTCCACGCTGTCAAATGCTTTCTCATAATCCACAAAGTTGACGTACAGCGGGGAGCTCCACTCCAGAGACTGTTCCACGATGATGCGGAGAGTGGCGATCTGGTCTGTACATGATCGGTTCTTCCTGAATCCTGCTTGCTGGTCTCTCAGCTGGGGGTCAACGGAGCTCTTCATTCTCTCTAGGATGATCCTGTTGAAGACCTTTCCTGGTACTGACAGCAAGGTGATTCCTCTGTAGTTGGAACACTTGCTGAGGTCGCCTTTCTTGGGAAGCTTGATTAGGTACCCCTCCTTCCAGTCAGCTGGCATCACCTCCTCTTCCCAGATCTTTCCAAACAGTGGGTACAGCATCTCAACTGTTGTCTCTAGGTCTGCTTTCAGAGACTCCGCTGGGATGCCATCTGGCCCTGCTGCTTTGCCATTCTTCAAAAATGCCACTGCTTTTCTGATCTCTTCCCGGCTGGGTCTGTCACAGCTGATGGGTAGGTCGGTCTCTGCCGGCTGGATGTCGGGGGGGTCGGGTGGGCTAGGTCTGTTCAGTAACTCTTCAAAATACTCGGCCCATCTGTCGAGTTGGTCTGCTCTGTCTGCAATAGGCTTGCCTTCTTTGTCTTTTACTGGTCTTTCTGTATGGCCATACTTACCCGACAATCTTCTGGTAATGTCGTAGAGCTGTTTCATGTTGCCGCTGCCTGCTGCCTTTTCTGCCTCTGCTGCCAGGCTGTCTGTGTAGGCCCTCTTGTCTGCCCTGATACTCCTCTTCACCTCACGGTTGGCTTCCGAGTATTCCCCCTGTGCCCTTACTTTGGCTGCTCTCGTGCGACTGTTGTTGACCGCTGCTTTCTTCTGCTTCCTTGCTTCTATCTTCTTCAAGGTCTGTGCCGACAGCCAGTCCTTGTGGTGGTGTTTCCTGAACCCTACAGTGTCTTTGCAGGTTGAGTTCAGCGCCTCTCTAACTGCCTTCCACTGCTGCTCTGTGGTGACCGCCTCCTCTTCATTTACTAGCTCCTGTAGCGCTTGAAACCGGTTGGACAGCACCAGTTTGAACTCTTCTCTAACTCCAGTTTCTCTCAGGAGGCCTACATTATAGCGCTGTCTTCTTGTTGTCTCTGTGCGGCTTTTCTTTAGCTTGAGCTTCATTCTTAAGGTAAGCAGATGGTGGTCTGAGGCGACATCTGCTCCCCTCCTGACTCGAACATCTTGAAGGGATCTTCTAAATTTCTTGCTAATGCAGATATGGTCTATTTGGTTCTCTGTTGTATGGTCAGGTGAGACCCAAGTTGCTTTGTGTATTCTTCTGTGTGGGAAGATGCTGCCTCCAATGACAAGTCGGTTTAGAGCACAAAAGTCTACAAACCTCTCCCCGTTCTCACTCATCTCCGAGCCTAGTCCCTGTCTCCCCATCACCTCTTCGTATCCGGTGTTGTCCTCCCCTATTTTGGCATTAAAATCGCCCATGACGATGGTGATGTCTCGCTCCGCACATTTGTCCACGGCACTCTGGAGTCGGTCGTAGAACTCTTGTTTCTCTTCCTCGTCACTGTCATTGGTGGGCGCATAACACTGGATGACGTTCAGCTTGAGCTTTTTCTTAGTTCTAAAGGCTGCTGTTATAATTCTTGGCCCAAGAGGTTCCCAGCCCATCAGCGCTCTCTGTGCCACTGGTGACAGCATGAGTGCTACTCCTTCTGTATGGGGGGCATTCTCTTCATGACCTGAATACAGAATCATCTCCCCACTTCTGGCCTTTTCTGGCCAGACTGCGTCCATCTGGCTTCACTGATGCCTAGCAGGGAAAGGTTGTACTTTTGCATTTCCGCTGCTATCTGGGCAGCCTTGCCGCTCTGGTACATGGTCTTGACGTTCCATGTGCCCATGGTTGTATCCCTGGATAGAGAGAGGCGGCTCGGTCCTGTGGCTTCCGAAGACTTCCAGCTTTCACCACAGGACGTCATAAGTCTTCTAGTAGAAGAACCTTCCTCCTCCAGGAAAGGAATTACTGTTAATCTTTTCGTCGGCGTTTTTGTAGCTATTTCCTTTTTTGCAGGGTGGGGAAGCTACCCCCACGCCCAACCCCCTTACTAGGAGGACCAGGGGTTTTCTGTCGGGGTCACCTTCCCTTAGACCATGTTGGTTCACGGCACCTTATTTCATTCGGTGCACTCCTCTCACGAGGGACCCCCTATCCACCACCCAGGGGACGCGCCTCAACGCCGTATGGTCCCAGCGCGAGGATACCAATTTGAGTGACCTCTCACAAAGGTCAAGGTCACAAGGGATGAGGAAATGGGCCACTCATCAAAGAGCTGCATTTGCAACCTACTTGCCCCATTTTAAATGTAGCTCTTTCAACATGGAAAACTGTCTGACAAAAGACTGGATGATTAGCAATAAACTCCAGCTAAATGGTGGTAAAACAGAGTCCATGCATATCACAGCTGGTGTGCGTCCTTTGCAGTTGTCCTGTCTTCCCAGTCACATGTCTTGTCTGTCAAAATCAAATCACTTTTTCTGACAGTGTCAAAAACCTTGGTGTTTTTATGGTGTTTTCATTGGTAGAGACCTCAAAATGGATAAGTTTGTTAGTCATATGTGCAGATCAGCTTTTATTAAACTTTGGCAAATTAGCAGTGTTAGACAGTATCTGACGCCCAAAGCAACTGTCACCCTTATCTTCTCCTTTGTTTTATCACAGACTACTGTAACTCCCTCCTTTCCGGCCTGCCTAAAACCCAGCTAGATAAACTGCAGTGAGTGCAAAACAGTGCTGCCCGTTTAGTTCTGCTCGTGCGTAAGCGTGACCATATCCGCCCCGCCCTTAAGAAACTCCACTGGAGTACAAGAATGCATTCTGCATAAACTGTCCTACATGTGCTTCAACTCCTGACTTCTCCTGCCTATATCTCTGACTTACTCCATCTGTATACTCTATACTCCATCTCGCACCCTACCCTCACACGTAAATTTCACCTTCCCAGTTTTAAATGTAAAACACTTGGCGGTCGTGCCTTCTCCCATCTTGGCCTCGCCACTTGGAACAACCTCCCCACCCCCGTCTGTAACTGTCAAAAGGTCTCCTCATGCAAATCACTTCTCAAAACCCACCTCTACAATGCTGCCTTTCACTAGTTCATTTCCCCAGCCATGCACAATTCATCACCACTGTCATGTGTGTGTGCGTGCATATGTTGTATGTGTGTGTGTGTTAGCTGTTAGCCTTTTCATTGTATCAGCGCTTAGAGCTACTTTTAGAATAAGCGCTTAACAAATCTTAATTATTATTATTTCAGGATGGATCCTAAGATTTCTGCTGGCTCCAAACCTGCACTCCTTGACAGTGCGTCTCTTCTGCAACCACCCACCAGATGATAAAGTTCTGTTCGATCGAGGCACTTACCACGAGCTGGAATGGAAGCGACCAACAGGCATGCGCTCTGACTTAACGGATGTTTATGCGGACATACGCATGAATGTATCGGGCTCCTTTAACTACTTTTTCACCATTGATGAAAGGTTGGTGCTCTAAACTATTATTCTGTACAACATTTATATAACTTGACAGTTGTTATTGTTTGGTTTTTTGGGCGCACATGCGATAGCAAAAGTGATTTTATGTTTTGGGCAGAGACTCTAGAATTGCTTCACTATAAGACTGTATTCCTGCTGAATCATGTTGCTGCCTGTTGAGCGCGTGGTGTCAGCCAGGGCCCTTGGGGCGGCCCAAGGCGGAGTAACACAATCTGCTATGGGCTATTGCAATATGGAATATCTTATTGCAAATTATCCCTTGTACGTCCTGTGTAACTAAGTTCTTTTCACTAAGACGCGGTTCCCAGCATGCAGAAATGCAACAGCAACCCAAAAACAAGATGAGGATTTCATCCCAAAGTCTCCTGTATTGTTTGGAGCTCATATGTGTTTATCTTTTAGGAACCTTCAGAGTTCATATTTTTAGGCCTATTATGTTGATCCATTTCCCTCCTCTCTAAGCCATCCACTGATCAACACACACATCGGCACACACAAATAAAGACGGACACACGGCTTTAATATGCTCCGTGGGCTCGTGTAGCGACAGGAATCCATCTCCTTCTACTCTAACCCACCCTCTGATCCACACTCACTGGCACACACAAATAAAGATGGACACACAGCGATTCCCACCATTCTGTAAGCTCTGTGGTCTGTCGTAGCGATAGCTATTCTGAAGAAGAATAATAGCACGAGCATCCTTACTGATGCCATGTCTGTCCTTGAGGCAGCAACAGCAAGCAAACTGCCACGTCTACAAGAGGTACTGCAAAACATCAAGTGCACCAGACTGGTGCTGCAGTGGATCCCTTCACACTGTGGCATCTACGGCAATGAAGAAGCTGACAGAATGGCAAAAGTGGGCGCAGAGAAAGAACAAGATGAAAATGGAGTCAGCTTCACAGAGATGAAGACCATCATTAAGTCTGTGTACAGACCACCACAACGGCCCCTAGACAGTTACCATCAGCTGTCCAGACAAGAGCAGGTGACCATCTTTCGTCTGAGGACCGGGCACAACCGACTCAATTTCCACCTGCACAGACGCTTCCACCTCGTGCCATCTCCCCTGTGCCCTTGTGGAGAAGCAGAGCAGACCGCAGAGCACATCCTCCAGGACTGTGGGAACCACCAGCCGCTGAGGGAGGAGATATGGCCGAAGCCCGCCACTCTACAAGAGAAACTGTACGGGCCTGTGGAGGCGCTACAGAAGACCACAGATTTCATTTTGAGAGCCAAACTCCAAGTGTGACGGCGTTCGAGAAGAAGAAGAAGATAGCATGAGCAGCGAAATGTTACTTCAGTCTTACGTCATGGCATCAGTCTGACGAGGCCGTGTTCATAGTGACGACTCAATGTTGTACGTCACGCATTGCAGTACTATGACCTATTAGAAGATCAAACTTGGCAATTTTCTTGCTGATTTTCACACCTAGGGCTTACAGGTCAGAATTTGACCTGATCCTAGTTCCTACCCCAGGGCAGTGGGCAGATGTTCACATCTGCTCGGGACATAGACGACCCCGCCCTCCACGAGTCCCCTGCTGCCTTGCAGGTTAGGTTTAGGATAACCAAAGGCTAGGGTGCTGACACGGGTACCTGACTGGGTGTATGAACTTAATAATAATAAGCGCATTAAATAGGCGCTTTATCCCAATTGAAAATCGGCTCAAAGCGCCGCCGCGAACTGAACCCAACAAGCACGCTCACGTGAATCACGCGCATTCACCCACACACTACATAAACACAGAACATTCACGTGGTGCTAAGGGCAAGCTCAAGTGAGCTACTGAAGTTTTTGGAAATTCAAAATCGTTTGTATTTGAAATTTGATTAAGTGGGCTGAAGCTGATACCAAAGTGGAGGGGGAGGAAGAGCCGGAGTACCCGGAGAAAGAACCCCCGACGGTCCGCCCAAATTAACGGTGACACTAGAGGAGAAAAATCCGATGCCGGAACCCGTAATCGAACCTCGCACCCTTAGCATTGGTGGGCGGCGCCTTAACCACTGCGCCACAGACCGCCCATGAAGTCAGCACCCAGGGCGAAAGAGTCCTATGAGGGTCTCATTGGCCACGTGTCCAGGACCAAGGCGAGCCACAAGTTATGTGGAGTTTTGGTTGTGGTTAACAGCCTGGAGAGGGATGGGCTCCGCCAGGTTCTTTTGCCCAAGACACACCACATGCAATGACAACCTTACCTCAATCCATACCGGATCGGTCGTCGCCCGGTACAAGGACCGCGCCTTCTTTCTTGCGCCAGGGCAGAGGTGTTAAGTGTGCTACTGGAGCACCACCAAAACTCCGTGCCAGAAACATCAGCATTGGCACCTGGAACGTCAGAACATTAAGAACGTCTGGAAAGGTAGAGGAACTGACGCACGAAATGAACAGATACCAATGGACCATCCTAGGACTGCGAAGTACGATGGAAGAACCTTGGGGGAAACATCAACCCAGCAAAACCACAAACTGTATTACAGTGGCAGAGAAGACAAACACGAACAGGGTGTCGGATTTCTCATCCACAAAGACAACGTGAACACTGTCATGAGTTGTCGGCCAGTCTCCAGTAGGCTTATCACCATACGCTTGAGGGCAACCCCGTTTAATATCACCATTGTACAAGTTTACACCCCAACAACAGACTATGGCGATGAGGAAATAGAAGACTTCTATGACCAACTGCAAGAAGTCTTGGACCAGACCCCCAAGAAAGACATTCTTGTGGTGCAGGGAGACTGGAATGCCAAAATAGGAGAGGATGCTGCTAGGAACTGGAAAGGCACATGCGGACGCTACTGCAATGCAGAGACCAACGACAGAGGCTAAGGCTCCTGGAATTTGCCAGCTCAAATGATCTAAAGCTGATGAACACGTTTGGCCCACACAAAGCATCCAGAAGGTGGACATGGCACAGCCCGAACGGAGAGCACCATAACCAAATTGATTACATCATGGTGAAGAGACGCTTCCAAACCAGTGTGAACATTGTCAAGACAAGAAGTTTTCCAGGAGCAGACATTGGAAGCGACCATGACTTAGTGATGATGACCTTCCGACTCTGCCTAAAGAAGGTCAACAAGCAGGGTCCCACAAGAATCAAGTTTGACCTCGAGAAGCTGAAAGACCCAGAGGTAGCGGAAGCCTTCCAGGAAAAGATGGGTGAAATTTTGCACGACTGCTACTTCTAGGTGCAGAAGACACGATGTGGATACACTGATCGACACATTTAACACTGCTGTAACCCAAACAGCCAGTGAGATCCTTGGCAAACGCTGACAAGCAAAGAAACCTTTACAGCTGACATCTTTGCTCTATGTGACAAGCGTCGAGAATTAAAGAAAAGAAATCAGAGGTAGAAGGAGCTAAACAATACAGGGAAATTAACCAGGATATAAAGAAAAGCATGAAAAAGGCAAAGAATAAGTGTATTGGAGATCAGTGTAAACACGTAGAAGACCTTACCAGTGTAAAACAAGGACGCTCCTCAATCATTCAATATAGTGAAGGGAACTGTCTTACAGAAGACCAAGACATACTGAAGAGATGGACAGAGTACTGTTCAGATTTGTACAACCACTGAGCTACAGGGGACCCAGGCATACTTGTCAACCCACCCGTGACCAACAATGGCAACTATCCCATCCTCCGAGAAGAAGTAGAGGCTGCAGTGGCTGAAAAAAGGGAAGGCAGCAGGAGCAGACAACATCCCTGCAGAGCTAGTCCAAGAAGGGGGATAAGTGTCTTACTAACAATCTGCAATAAGATGGGCAGTCAGGGGATTGGCCCACACCATGGACCCAATCACTTATAATAACTCTTCCCAAAAAAGGCAACTTACATCAATGCCAGAATTATCGCACGATCAGTCTTAGCAAAGTCATGTTAAAGATCCTACTGAACAGGCTGAAGCCACAAGCAGAGGAAATCATAGCTGAGGAACAGGCAGGCTTCAGACCAGGGCGCAGCACAACTGAGCAGATCTTCAGCCTGAGAGTTCTATGTGAGAGGTACCTCCAGCACCAGCAAGACCTCTATCATGTCTTTGTGGATTTTAAGAAAGCGTTTGACAGGGTGTGGCATGCAGCCCTTTGGTCCACCATGAAGCTGTACAACATCCATGCCAACCTGATCAAAGTCATAGCAAGCCTTTACAACAAGGTCACTAGAGCAGTCTGCTTCAACGACAAAATAGGAATCTGGTTTAGGACTAGCCTACCCAGCACCGGCCTCCACGTGGCGTAGGTGGGTAGTCCGCTCAGTCCCTGACTGAGTGGGCTAGCGGACGGGTGCCATCTTTGTCCAGGATTAGGACTTGATGTCAGCAGATATGTTGTTCAGCCTTTTCACTGGTCCGGTTTTTAAGGAGCTGTGCTAACCTAGGTCGTACCATGTTGGATTGGTCCTTAAAAATACTCGTGACTTTTTGGTCCTTTGGATCCCAAGTGTTTGCCGTGCTTGGAGACCCGTGTCGGGGGAGAAGAGGATCCTGGTGGCTGAGGTTCCCTTTGGGCTGCGGCTCACTGGTGCCAACATTCCACTTCGGCCTTGACTTCTACCTAAACGGGAGGCTAGTCGTACCGGCCTAGTCAATCGGCTCTTGTCACGTTGAGCCCTATCCCACTGTTGACATGCGGGTTGCTATACGGAGCACCATGCTATAGCTTCTGCTGCTGATTAGGTGCTTTACGCCAGTATTCCCCTGCATTCAACGGTGTGATAGAAGGCGGTGGCTCAAACGGTTCAATCGGGCTTACCCCCTTGAGTATATCTTTCGGGCAGTCTCCATTGTGCGTCGGCTGGAGACCCGCCGACAGTTGCACTTTCCCTTGTTGGGCTCGGTGGCGGGCGGGGACCCCTGGGGGATGAATATCTCTACTAATATAATATGGATAAAACCAAAAAACCAAAACTAGCACAGAAACGGCGCATAGACACCGACATTGCACATGACAGTGATTCAGACTGTGAGGAAGCGACGCCTCAGGCGTCGGCCGTATGGCCTCGCTTCCTCATTGTCCATAGCAAGGTGAAGGAGAAACCAGTTACCAAGCTGCATCCTTTTCTGGTGGGGGAGACCCTCAGGAGCCGTGTTGGCAGGCCTGACGCCCAGCGCCTCAGGTCTGGTGACTTGCTGGTGGAGTGCCGTACTCGGGCACACTCCAGCGGGCTACTGGGGCTCTCTTCCATCGGAGACACTCCTGTGGAAGTCACACCCCACAAAACTATGAATTCGTCAAGAGGCGTAATCAAAGATCAAGCTTTGGCAGAACTGTCAGAAGATGAACTTGTAAGGAACCTTAAGTCTCAGGGGGTGACTTGCGTCAGGCGCTTCGCTTCCAAGCGAGGTGGTGGGGAGATCCGTCTCCCTACCATCATCCTGACGTTTGGCACCCCCACCCCTCCTACTACCATCTGGGGAGGTTACTACTCCCTGAGAGTGAAAAAGTACGTCCCTCTTTCCCTCCGGTGCTTTAAGTGCCAAAAGTATGGCCATGGGCAGAAGACATGCCGTCAGGCAGAGGCTTCATGCGTCCGTTGCACTAAGCCCGGACACTCTGCTGAGTCCTGCACAGCCACCCCCCTGTGTGTGAATTGCCAGGGGACGCATATGGCTTCGGATAAGAAATGCCCTCGTTGGATATCCGAGTGCAAGATTCAGCAGGTGCGTGTGGAGAAGGGGCTGTCCTTTCTGGATGCCAAAAAACTGGTTGAAGGCCCTGGTGCAGCTGCGGCTGCCCCAACCTCTAACACCTCAGTGTATACTTTTAGTGCAGCGGTGGCAGGCAAGCGCCCCACCAAAGACTTTTCATGTCAGACCCCAACTTCTTGGTTGGGGGCGGAGCCTCGGCTCATCTCGCCCCTGGAGAGTAACCCTCCTCCGGTGGTGACAAGGAGCCAGGGAACGCAGAATGCGGACACTGCCGGTCCGGTTGTGCCGCCTTCTGTTGCCCCTAAGCCTCAGCCCCCACCCAAACCTGTTAGTCAACTCCAAAGGCTTCTGGCTCTGGTCAGCCTTCTAAGGCCGCTAACTCTAGCGGCAGGAACGCTGCCCAGGACCAGAAGTCTAAGAAATCTATGGGACCGCTGTGCGCACGGACCCAGAAGGGGAACACAGATGTGCCCCTTCAAAACAAATATGCTGCACTGGAGGAGCGGATGGAGGGAGTGGAAGTTGTTGTTGCTGATGCTGCGGCAGCTCCACCCCCTTCCTCTCCGAAGAACCAGAGGAGGCCCGGGAGCCGGCCCCCCTCTGTTTCTTCAACTCCTTCCAAGGTAAAGGAAAAAGGGGGGAAAAACTCCTTACCCCCAGATCAGACTTAATCATGGACTCTTTGCTTCAGTGGAATTGTCGTGGTTTTCGAGCTAACTTTGAGGAATTACGTCTTTTAGTCAAGTTCTATAACCCCTCAGTCATATCTCTTCAGGAGACTTACCTGAAGACTTCTGACCCTGTGTCTTTTAATGGTTTTAATGTTATACATAAAGGCTCTGATTCGGAGAGGCGCTCGGGTGGAGCGGCTCTTCTCATTAGTAGCCAAATTTTATGTAGCCCTGTTAGCATCGACACCTGTCTTCAGGCTGTCACTGCTCGGGTTACCTTAAAAAAGACCATAACCATATGCAGTATTTACCTGCCACCATCACTGCGGGTCTGTAGCAATGATATTTTTCACTTAGTAGATCAACTGCCCCCTCCCTTTATTCTCATGGGGGATTTTAACGGTCATGCTCACCTTTGGGGTAGTGACCACTATGATGGCAGAGGTCAGATGTTAGAAGATGTTTTTTCTCAACTTAACCTATGTGTCTTTAACGATGGCTCACCTACATACTCTAACTCAGGTTCCGGATCTAGTTCTGTTCTAGACCTCGCTGTGTGTGATCCTTCTCTCATGCTGGACTTTGACTGGAAGGTTCACGACGACCTGTGTGGTAGTGACCACTTCCCAGTAGTCCTGTCATCGGTCAGCTGTGAGGAGGATTCGCCGGTGGGGCGCTGGAATCTCAAGAAAGCTAACTGGTCTCTGTTTGCCTCTCTCTGTCAGTCTCGTCTTACAGAGGAGGTGGTCATGTCAGCTGAAGAACCTGTTTCTTGTTTTACTTCTATTTTGTTGGAGGTTGCAGGTGAAACCATCCCTAGAACTTCCACATCACTCCCTCGGAAGCCGAGAGTACCATGGTTCAATGAAGAGTGCCGCAAGGCCCAAACAATGCGCAAATCTGCTCAGCGACGTGCATTTCGTAATCCGTCGCAAGCAAATATTTTAACCTTTAAAAGACAGCGGGCGAAAGCCCGTTATATTTTTAAACGTGAACGCCGTGCTTCCTGGAGACGCTTCGTCTCATCTTTATCTTCTAGGACTCCGTCCCAAAAAGTCTGGAAGGCTGTTCGAAGAATTAGGGGCAGGGGTGGCTCGGCTTCTGTCGGCCATCTTAGAGATGGTGCCAGTTTGGTCACAGATAAAAAGGCTGTGGCCAATTTACTTGCCTCCACCATTGCGCATAATTCTTCAACAGAGCATTATTCACCTTTCTTCCAGAGAGAGAAGGAGAAGCAAGAATCTTGTGCTTGTGATTTTATATCGGATAACTTGGAAGACTATAATGCCCCTTTTACGTTTTCAGAATTGCAGCAAGCCATGCAGAAATGTACTGACTCTGCTGCTGGATTAGATACCATCCATTATCAGCTCATAACACATCTGCCTGAGGATTCACTCCTTGTACTTCTCAAGGCCTTTAACCATATCTGGATAACCGGTCATTTTCCGCCATCTTGGCGCCAGGCTGTGGTTGTGCCAATTCCCAAGCCGGGTAAGGATCCTTCCGACCCGGGCAACTACCGGCCAATAGCTTTGACATCATGTTTATGTAAAACTATGGAACGCTTGGTCAACGCCCGACTGGTGTGGCATCTTGAGTCACAGGGTCTCATCACAGACCTCCAGTGCGGTTTCCGGCGCTTCCGTAGTACAACTGACCATCTAGTCCGCTTTGAGTCTTTTATCCGAGATGCTTTTGTCAACAAGCAGCATGTCTATGCAATTTTCTTTGATTTTGAAAAGGCATATGACACTACCTGGAAGCATGGTATAATGTCTGATTTGTCGGACATGGGTTTTAAAGGGCATCTGCCCGTTTTTATTCACAATTTTTTGTCCAACAGGTCGTTCCATGTCCGTGTGGGCTCCACCCTCTCCGACTCCTTTGAACAGGAGATGGGTGTCCCGCAGGGCAGTATTCTATCTCCTGTTTTATTTAGCATTAAAATAAATAACATTGTAAAGGCTGTCAAGGATGATTCTGAATGCTCTTTGTTTGTGGACGACTTTGCTTTGTGTGCACGAGGTCGAGGACTTGCGTCCCTTGAGAGGCGCTTTCAGCTGTGCGTTGATCGCATCCAGGGGTGGGTGTCTCTCAATGGATTCAGATTCTCGCCCTCCAAGACAGTCTGTGTGCATTTTACTAACCAGACGAAATTTTTTCCAGAACCTAGCCTGAGCATTGCTGGAGTGCCAATTAAGGTGGCTGAAGAGGCTAAGTTTTTGGGGGTCATCTTTGACAAAAGATTGACCTTCTGCAACCATGTTAACTACCTTAGAACCTCTTGTCGGAAGGCCCTCGACATTCTTCGTGTCGTTGGTCGTACTGACTGGGGTGCAGACCGCATCGTCTTACTTCGACTGTACCGGGCCCTTGTTCGGTCCAAACTGGATTACGGCTCTGTGGTATATGGCTCGGCTTCCAAGTCTGTTCTGCAACGTCTGAACACAATTCACCATCAAGGTCTGCGCATATGTCTGGGAGCCTTCAGGACATCTCCAGTTCCTAGTCTGTATGCAGAGGCAGGGGAGCCTTCTCTCAGGCTCCGCCGCATCCGCCTCATGCTCAGCTACGTTCTGAAGCTGAAGGCCCATCCAGAAAATCCTGCCTATGATTGTGTTTTTAACCCGTCGTTTGCAGAGATTTACGATGCCCATCCGGGAGCTGTCCGTCCACTTTCCTTCCGTGTCCGACCTCATCTGCAGGCGGCCGGAGTGGACCTGGACAAAGTTTCGGAATCTCTGCAACACGTCACTCCACCCTGGCTACTACCAGTTCCTGACATCTTGCTGGACTTGACTGCCCACAAGAAGGATTGTACTCCACCAGCCATATACCAACAGAGCCTCAATGAACTCTTTTCAATTTTTCCTGGCTATTGTCGTCTTTATACGGATGGGTCCAAGTCTGAGGATGGAAGAGTGGCTGCGGCTGCAGTGTCCTCTCGCCATCCTAGACGCCCATTTAAGCTCCGTCTCCCTGACCATTCCTCTGTATTTAGTGCAGAACTGCAGGCCATTCTGCTAGCACTCAAGCATGCCTATCAGTCTCGGGAAAGGAACTTCCTGATTCTGTCTCTCTTTCTGCCCTGCAGGCCCTTCAGGGCGCGGGAACAGACCATCCACTGCTGGTGCAGATTAGAGAGCTCTACGCGGACTTGATGAAGGAATATTATGACATCATTTTTATTTGGGTCCCAGGCCATGTGGGCATCGAAGGCAACAGAATCGCAGATTCTGCTGCCAACAGTGCCCGCAGTGACCCTGTCCCTGACACACAGACTGCAGGGCTAGAAATTAACTTTTTTCTTTGGGGGCCACCGGGCCCCTTGATTGAAAAATTTGAGGGCCCACAAGCAACTTTCGGGGCCAAACTTTGAAAAATAATGCAAACAAAAAACAAAAGAATTATTGAATTATTAAGTAGAAAGTACAATTTGTCTGATAATCTAAAATAAAAACAATTGAATTTCCAATTTTGCTGAGTGATGTCATTTTTATTTGCCTTTTCTTTCAGTTTCAAACATTACCAACAAAAAAGGGGAAAAAACACACACACACACACATTCAGTGACACACATATTCCAGTGACTAGTGAGCCTGAAATGGCCATTAAACAAAATAGAAAAAAAATCAAGTGAGTCTCTTGTATAATACTTTTCAGTTTTGTGACTGAGTATTGCACAATACACATCATTAAATTTTTAATATGAGTAACCTAACAAAAAATCTGACCTCAATGCACAAAAGTTCAAAACAAAACCATGAAAGGGAACTAAACTTAACAGTACTCTTCCTGATAAACTAAAGTTAAACAGATTTTGCCTTTTTTTTTTTTTTTCAATCATCTATTCATATTACACTTATGTGCACTTGAGTTAACAGAAGTAAACTAAAAATACAATAACAAAAAAAAAACACAAAAAAAACACAATACTATTACTGTGAGTGAGTCTGTTGCAAACATTTCTAGTAATATATATATAAAAAAAAAAAAAAAAAAAAAACACAATCCAGTGTACAATCTTTGTATACAAAATGAAATACATTATGATTTACACTGTGACTAGATCTAAACGCAGGAAGATCTTTTTTTTTTGGGTGGGGGTGGGGGCAGATGGACAATGATCAAGTCTTGCACAACCTGACATACAAATGAAAATCTTCAATGGCATGCACACAATCAAAAGTTCAAAAGAAAACAGCAAGAAAGGGAACCACTTGTCTTGACCCAGCACTGTACTCGCAGTCACTGTCAACGGATTCATCTGACTCTGTGCTAGAGTCCTCGGCATCACGCTCGCGCTCTCTGTCTCTTTTTCTGTCCAAATTTAGGGCACCGGTGTGGGTTGCTTCCCTTGGCCCAAATACGAAACTGCCGAGTAGAGCTAGCTGTAGCAGACGAATTATTTTGCGGGCCAAGCGGGCCCTTTGTTTTTCAACTTTCCGAGCCCGAAATCAACTTTGCGGGTTTTTGGCCCCGGGCCCCCGCTAATTTCGAGCCCTGGACTGTCTATAGTGATTTTAAACCTGTTATTAGTGCGTACATAGCCCGCGAGTGGCAGTCCGAGTGGGACAAAGAGGAAGGGAACAAGCTTCATGAAGCTCTTCCTAAGTTGTCTGACAGTCTACCTTTCCGCTGCGGCAGCCGCCGTGAGGAGACTGTCCTTGCTCGGCTCCACATCGGGCACACATATGTTACGCACTCTTACTTACTTAAACAGGATGAGCGTCCATGGTGTTTTGCCTGTGATGAGCAGTTTTCTGTTCGACACTTTTTGCTGTATTGTGCTGACCTAATTGACACCAGATATAAACACTTCACAGCAGACTCCTTGAAGGTTTTGTTCCGGGATGTTCCCCCAGACAAAATCTTCAATTTTTTGAGAGAATGCAATATTTTTAACAAGATCTGAGCATTCATAGACTATGTGAATTTTTTTATTTGCCCTTTTTGAGAGTCTGTAGACGTTTCTTTTCCAGACATGTGTGACATTTTAGCCTGAGATTTTTAATCTATATTTACATCTTGTCTTAAGACCTTGCTTTTAGTCTGGCTGACCAGAGTTTTACCCATCCCGCCGTGAGATGGCCTTAGTCGCCTGCTCGGCGTTAAACCCAAATAACTAACTGGTTTAGGACTACAGTCGGAGTCAGACAAGGCTGCTTGCTCTCACCTACTCTTTTCAACATCTTCCTGGAAAGAATCATCTTCTTCTTCTTGTCGTTCGCAGTGGGCTATACAGTCGGACCAGTACCGGCGGTGAATGACGTTTTCTCCAGGTCTTCTCGACTGCCATAGAGTTTGGTCTGCAGTGGAGTTGGCAATGGCCACACTTCTTTTCTTTCGTCCAGTAGAGGACATCTCTGGAGAATATGTTCCGCTGTTTGGTCTTCCTGACCACAGGCACAGGTTGGTGATGGTGCCAGCTTGAGCTTTCTGTTCATGTGAGTGTTCAGTCTGTTGTGGCCGGTACGCAGTCTGATCAGGACGACTTGCTGCTCTCTGGTCATTGTGTGGTAGTCGTCTCAGTTTGACCTCGGCCTCATCAATGCCTTGATGATTGTCTTTTGCTCACTATAGCTGACTCTGTTTTTTTGTTGATCTTTTGTGGCTCCTTCTTTCTCCAGCTCGTCTGCCCTTTCATTTTCTGATACCCCACAATGGGCTGGTATCCACTGGAGAACAACTCTTCTGGTTTGTCTGACCTTCTGCAAAGCTCTGGTCAGCTGGGGGAGCTTGCCCTTTCAGTCCTTCAGGCCCTCGAGAACATCGGAGAAGAAGACAACTTGGTAGCAGGGGTCTGTGGAATTCTGAACCATGGAGGTGGCCTGCATAAGTGCTTTGCTTTCTGCTTTGTAGTTTGTGCAGTGTTTTCTGGTGGCTACACTGGATGTGGCTGTATGTACCCCAGAGAACTGGATCAAGATGCCAGCACCTCCATTGGAAACGGCATTTGTTGCTGATCCATCAGTGTAGATGTTGATCCATGCCTCCTTTGGGTACTGTTCGTCGATCAGGGCTAGGGTGAGTGCCCGTCGAACGGCGTCATCCTGACTGTCTCCTGAGGCGACATGTGGGACACTGGTGCAGATCTGGATGTCTGGTTTGTCCATTGCCCAAGGGTTTTTCTCTTCTTCTGTGATCAGAGGTAGAGTGCTTTGTGGAAGGACTTCCCTGTACTGTCGAGAAAGTCGCATGCTCTCATGGACAAAGCTGCTTTTTTTTTAGCCGGTTGTTGGTGAGGTTGCTCAGTCTGTGCTTCATGGGGTGGTCGGGCAAGCACTTGAGCTTCTCAGCCTGTACCATGGTTTTGGCTTCTCTCCTCTGGCTGAGAGGTTGGATTGTGGTCAGCTTCTCCATTTCCTTGATTGGAATTGATTTCATTGCACGAGTGAGTCGAAGAGCCTGGTTTTGCACTCGGTCGAGGGTCTGCAGGTTCGTCTTGGCTGAGGTTGACCACGCTGTGGAACCGTACTCGAGGTGGGGCCTGACTGTTCCCTGGTATACTGTCTTCAGTATCTTCTCTTTTGCTCCCCAGGTGGTGGCTGCCAGTTTCCTGAGTATGGCCAGCTTGCGCCGGGCGTTCGCCTCTGCCTGTGCAATGTTTGGTTTCTAGGTCTGTCGAAGGTGACACCAAGGTAGGTAGCTTCTTCATCCTCTCTCAGAGGGGTTCCACCAAGCTTGATGGTTCCGGCATTCTGCTTTGGGGACAATGTGAAGAGGGTGGTGGAGGATTTCTCCTTGTTGATGGAGATGCACCAGTCTTCTGCCCATGCGTTCAGCTTGTCTGCCGCTAGCTGCATTTTGTAGGTGGCAGTGCTTGCATGCTCCTCCTTGCACCAGATCACTAGGTCGTCTGCGTATAGGGCACAGGGGTCAAAATCTTCCGCTTTTCCGAGGATATCAGCGTTAATTTTTTTAAATCCGCTTTTTAAAAAAAGGCAATTCCGCGTGGGGGGAAAAAAAAAAGAAAAAATTCTGAAACGGTCGTGGTTCTTAAACAACGCAGGTCCACAAGTTGTCAGATTCGTTTATCGTTAACTTTAGGTAAGCTTCGTTTTTCCAAGATGGCGTCTGGCGATGCAGCACACATTGTTGCTCGCGGCCAAACTTTTAATGAAACGGGAGTGAGAAAGAAATGGAGATGGGAGTGGTATGAAAAATCGGTGAAAGTTAAGTCGAACCCTGACTTGTTTGAACGGATAGGAGAGCACATTCTGAAGCTGGAATCGCTGGATGTGAGCTTTGCCCCGCCAACATCGTGTACCATGATTTTTCGCGCCTATCCCCCCCCCCCCCCCCCCTGCTGTTTGAGTTTCTGGCCCCTGAAATCAATGCCTCGCGTGTACTACTACCCCCCCCCCCCCCCCCCCCCCCTCTGCTGGTTCCGCTTTTTTCATCAGCACGTGTTTTGACCTCTGAGGGCAGCTTTGATTCCCTTGGGCATCTCAGACACCAGATCGTCTATGAAGAGAAGGAAGAGGGTAGGGGAGAGGACTCCGCCTTGCGGGACGCCATGACGAAGGAGGAATTTCTTGCTTTTGGTCTGGTCGACGCTGACTCTTGCCCTGTGGTTGAAGAGGTAGGAGCGTATCCACTGGAACATGTTACTGGACACGCCTTTTCTCAGCAGTTTGACAAGCAGCCCATCTTTCCAGACCTTGTCAAAGGCCTTCTGAAGATCAATCCAGGTTACAAAGACCAGCTTCTGCTCCTGGAAGGCATCTTCAACTTCCTGCGCCAAGTAAGTGACCTGGTCTTTGGTGCTGCGGAACTGTCGGAAGCCAGCTTGTTCAGGGGCGAGGAGGTTCCTGGATTCCAGGTAACACCTGAGGCGCTCGATCACAATTCTCTCCAAAGTCTTCACAACACAGCTGGTGAGGCTGATTGGGCGATAGCTGGTGGCCTTCTTTGGATCCTTCACTTTCTTTAGAATGGGGATCATGATCGCTTCTCGCCAGAGTTGTGGTAGAGATCCTTCTTGCCAACTGCTGTTGAGGACCTTAAGTAGCTTGTTTTCTGCTGCACTACCAAGGTGGGTTAGCATCTCGTTGGTGATGCCATCTGAACCAGGAGACTCTTTCGCCTTCAACTTTTTGAGAGCTATATGAAGCTCTTTGTGTGTAAGTGGCATCCGCTGTTGCTTGTTTGGCAGGTCTCTCTCTCTTTGCTCTCTTCTTGCTTCTCTCTGCTTTTCGGGTCTAACATGGAGATTGCTCTCAGCTGCATAGCTTTCAGCAAATTGGTTGGTAGCATGCTTTCCTGATAGTATCTTCCCATTTTCTTCTAAGGTGATGTTTCCTTTGCTTGTGTTCTCATCGTTCAACTGCATGGTCAGTTTCCAGAGCTTTCTGCCGTCCTTCTCAAAGTTCAAGGAGCTTGTTTTCTCTTGCCAGCTCCTGCGTCTTGCCTGTAGCTTCTTCTTGAGAAATTTGGCTTTGGCTTCCTGGAGGCGGATGTTGTTTACCTGTGATGGGTTGACTTCTGCTTCCCTTCTGGCATCTGCTAGATCATCATCCAGTTCCTGCAGTTCATTGCTCCAGTAGGGCTTATAGTCTTTTCTAGCACCTCTGGGTATGGACTCATGTGCTGCTCTGAGGATGCTCATGTTGAGGTCCTTCGCCACCATGTTGATGTCTCGACCTTTGATTCGAATGTCTTTGAGTTCGCTGGAGCGGTGTCTGAAGAGGAACCAGTTCGCTTTTTTGTAGTTCCACCGTGGGAAGGTTGCTTCAGCGCAGGACTCCGTGCCCAAGGTAAAAAAGACTGGCCGATGGTCACTTCCACCTAGCTGTTCTCCGACCTCTCTGCTGGCTTGCTTGTGCATGTCTTCTGTGCAGAAGGCTAGGTCAGGAGTCGGTGTAGTGTGCCATCATCTGGAGTAGAACGTGGGGCAGTCAATGGGACTGTTCAACAGAATGAGACCGTTGTCATCCTGCCAGTTCTCCACCTCTTCTCCTCTCCGATCCAAGTGGTCGTATCCCGAACTTTGTGAGTGACTGTTGAAGCCGCCCACCACAATGAAGTTGTAGGCCTTAGTGCGGATCGTGTCAAGGGTGAGTGGTCTGTCGTTGGGGCAGTAGAAGTTGATCAGATGGAAATCTGCTGTCTTCGTCTGGATCCGAATCACTTGGTACTCGGAGTTCTCCATGTGCGTATCAATCAAACAGGCATTGATGTTGTTCCTGATCAGGGTCAGGATTCCTCCCTTGCTTCGATCTGTTCTGTCGGACCTGAAGCACTGGTAGCCTCTCACTTTAAAGGACTTTTGGGATGTCAAGTGCGTCTCCTGAATACAGCAGATGTTGATGTTCTTCTCATGCAGGATATGCTCCAACTCGGTCTTCTTGTTCAGAATGCTTTCTGCGTTCCAGTGCATGACCTGAAAAGGTCGCTGCTGACTGGGATTCTTCCTGGTTTTAGTGGTGCAAGTAGCTCTCCTCCCGCGTCCCCTGGCACGACAAGACGGACGGGAGGGACCTCCATTAACTGAGGCTGGGTCCCTTAGAGGCATGGGACCCGACGCTGCTCCACCCTGGAGGCTCCTCAGTGGGCGAGTGCCATTATCATCAATGCTAGTTGGCCGTATAGTCATGATTGCGGGTTTGCGTGGATCCGTGGTTTATCAGAGGCATAATTGCGTGGGCGACCACCCCCAACCTAGCGCGTCCCCGGGTGGCGGATAGGGGAACGGCCTTCAGATATGGAGGTTAACTGCGCAAGCAGTCGCGATGAGCTTACCAGGATGTAGCGGGGTAGCAGGTGGCTCTGCTACCTCCACTGAAATTCCCCATGTGTCCAATGACAGGTTTATCATGCGATCAAGAGCCGCATAAAGCTCTTGCCATCCTGTGTTCCCAGGGAAGGTCGCATACCAGGAGCTAAGGGTGAGGTAACCCCGACAGAAACCTCGAATGATGAAGACGGAGGACCCGGACCGCATGGCGCATTCTGATAAACCACGGATCCATGCAAATCATGACTATACGGAAAGAATCATGACAGACGCTCTGAAAGATCATGAAGGAACTGTCAGTGTCAGTATTGGAGGCAGAACAATCACGAACTTGCGCTTTGCGGATGGCATTGATGGCCTTGCAGGAACAGAGAAGGAGCTAGCTCAGCTGGTGGAAAAGCTGGACAGTGTAGCCATTGCGTATGGGATGGAAATCAGTGCAGAGAAGACCAAACTGATGACAAATAACACCAGTGGCATTGGCACTGACGTCATGATTGGAAGAAAAAAACTAGAAACGGTTAATAAATTCATATACTGAGGAGCCATTGTGACAGATGAGGGATCTAAACCAGAAATACTGTCTAGGATTGCGCAGACAACAGCACTGACAAGATTAAAGACCATATGGAAGGACAGAAACATCACCCTCTGCTCCAAGATCAGACTGATACGCTCCTTAGTTAACTCAGTGTTCTTGTATGCCTGCGAGTCATGGACCCTCACAGCAGACCTTGAAAGGAGGATACAAGCCACTGAAATGAGATGTTTTCGAAGGCTGCTTGGCATTTCATACAGAGATCACATCACGAACGAGGAAGTGGGAAGCAGAATCAGGCAAGCCATCGGGCCCTATGAAGACCTATTAGCCATTATGAAAAAACGCAAACTGAAGTGGTATGGGCATGTCACGCGTTCAGCAGGGCTTGCCAAAACAATCCTGCAAGGCACTGTGCAAGGAGGACGAAGGAGAGGAAGACGGAGGAAAAGATCTCAGAGTGGACAGGACTGAGGCTGGGCGATATACTAAGAATGGCAGAGAACAGAGAGGAATGGAGGGAGCTGGTTGCCAAGTCATCAGTGGTGCCCCAACGGTCAGCAAGACTACAGGATATAGATAGATAGATGGATAGATAGATACCCCAGGGCCGGGGCAAACAGCAGGCTTATGCAAACACTGTTTGTGAAAAATCATGCGGGTATTAATGAGAAGATTGTTTTTTCCTAAAAAATATTCGTTTTAAGATTTTAATACACTGTAATACCCAGAGCCTTGAGGGATGCCACAGAAATAGGTAAAAATAGCCATATTTTTGACAAAAACTATGAGACACTTGACCACTTGCTCATTTCAGTGATTCTGTTTGAAAGGTCACACTTATGATGTGGATTGGTCACACATTGGTCACACATGTGAGCCACAAGGACCTTCTTGTTGACAGAGTTTTTGTTTTTATCAAGTTTTGGATCAGTCATACATGTGAGGCCTAAGGGCATTGCTATTCTTGTTTCTTTTGGGTTGGTTGACCCATATGCAATTGTAAGAGCAAGTCTCATACAAGGAACTGTAAGGGTTAGGTAAACACACAGCAGCCTGGGATGCTGACACTGGAATGGTCTTAGCAGCATGATGCATCCTGAAGTCATGAACTGCGCACACTTCAGTATGCTGCATCATCCGTCACGGTCATAATATCATAGATTTTTACAGAATAGATCAAACAGAAGTTATAAAGGTACATAATGTTAAATGTTAGCGATTTTGCTCTAGAAGTTTCAAAATCCAGGTCTCCTCTTTGCTGGAATGCCATGAACAACTCCCATAGTGACATAGATCGTTGTTAACCCTACAGGCTCATATAAACTCCTTCACTACCAAGAAACTTGAAAACAATCCAACTTCAAGAGGCTTAGAACTTCATGAGCCCTGCAGGATCTTTTTTTTTTTTCTTTCTGCTTGCTGACCCTGTTTGTAACCATGTTCCTTGGAGGGATGGGGTTTTTGGATGTCAAATTAAACACAAAAGATGCCCCATGCTGCTATCAACCATGCAGATATCAGTTTGTGTTTTCTAGCAGTGAATTTGTAATGGCTACTGGCCTCATCCAAAATGAATGTTGTTGAGACTAGACTGTGTATTGCCTGACCTGGTGTTGATTGAGTCTCTGATGATTTTAGAAATATAACTATAACCGCTAGTACAACCCTTTCCATCAGCAAGAGGCATAGATTTTCATGAATCATGCAGGGGCTCATGATAATCTATACCACTTGATTGTGAAAACTGGCCCAGTTAATACGTTTAGCCTTCAAATGTCTGAAATTTGGGAGTTGTTCTGAGGTTTGTGTGTCATCCAGGTAAAGTGTGCAACAGAGCACTAAAAGGCTCAACTCCTTTATGCATGCGGAAACCAGTACAGCATGTTAACCCTTATCATTCGGAATACAACAGTGTGTGAAATAAGTGTGACAAAAATAGTTCATAGGTAGTGCCAGAATAGTTTGGCGCCTCTAGGTGCCAAGCTATTCTGGCACTACCCATGAACTAAATCCATTGGTCTATATCCTTATCTGCAAGTACTGTAATGTAGCCTGCATACGGCAGTGTACAAATTTGAAGCTCTTAGCCTCAGTATGATATGGGTTAATTCAGCCTTTGGCCGTTGGTTCTCCTTTTTGTCGAGGTGATTCCTATTGGAATTGCCTCAACAGAAAGTGCTACCAGCAACCAACAGTTTTGACTCTTTGGCTGTTGGTAGTGCTTTTGGTCATGGTAATATCTACAGGAATCACCATGACAAAAAGCACTACCGACATCCAGCGGCTACAACTTATAGTCCAGCAGCTTTTCGCAATTTCTGCAGACTAAGTAGTTCGTCAAAAGAGTAACAATGGTTTGCAGGTACGAAACGAAAGTACTAATGCCATATAGTTTATGCATGGCAACAATATTTGTCCTTAGGATGGAGACATTTTTGTAGAAGTGTTTTTCAAAAGCTATTTTTCGATGTGAGGGAACCAGTCCTCGTACACCGCCCGGATAAGGTGCAAGACATTTTTTGTGCATAACATTGAAAATTTCAAGCATACAAGTTACAAGTTTATTCCAGTGAGTAAATTAAAATCATCAGCAAGTAAACATGCATACATATATACGATAAAATAAGTTTAAAAGTATTATTTTTAATGCGGTAAGCATAGTCGCGTCGCTAGTTTCAAAATGGCGGTCAGCGAGAAGCCTTCTAAAGAAGTCAATCAGACGCGCACGGTTGATGAAGCTTTACTTTGCTCCTGAATTGAAACAGAGATTATTATCGATTTGAACATATTATCAACGTCAAATACGTTATTTTTCCTGGTCTTGAAAACAGCCTCTTCCACAGAACTCGGTCTTTTGTGGGAGGAAAGCATATCAAAAGTAAACTCCCTTTGTGCATGTTGTGCAATGTGTCTGCCGACCATCTTCAACATTCTTTGGCCGGATACAACATGCATGTTGTTCGTCTGTTTTTCAGCCTAATGGCTCTAAGTGCAGGTCTGCTCTTTTTTTATTTATTTTATTAGTGGAGATGGGATTTTTAACTGGTCAAGCACACTCGTATCCGACTGGTCTTAAGCACAAGCCAGGCAGAGTGAAATCCATCTCCGAACCGTTTCCATCAAAATCACCATGTTCAGCTAAACACCTAAATATAAAATTTTAGTTTTTGCAACCAATTCAACCAATCCGCACTCAAGTACTCACAAGGACTCTTATGATTAAGCTTTATCAGGACTGCATGAGACACAATACAGATAGTAGCCCTCTCTATTATATTACAGGTTTTATTTATTTATTTTTATTGATTCATGTATGTATTCACTTACATATTTATTTATTATTTATCCTTTTAATTATGGATGGAAGGAATTCCTTGATGCACATGATCACTATAGTGGTATGGTAGTGGTCACCAAGGAGAGGAAATTTGTTTTCAATATGCATATATCTGTGCATATTCATAATCTATCCTTTACTTAACATGCATATTTATAGGTCCCAGGTATCCCCAACTTATTTTATTAATTTATTATTTTTTTGTTTGTTTGTTTGTTTGTGATGTATGTTTGCACATACACATCAGCATAAAATGATTGATTGTACATTGTTTAACGTCCCGACAGCAACAAGACTTTCTCAGGACGTGCCTGCACTGCTTGTGAAAAAACCCAAACTAAACAGAATATTGAATGTATGTCGCCAGCTGGTCTAATACACTAAATAAACCTAACTAGACCCTTTAGCAACACACATCCAATATCAAGAGCTACAAGCAGTGCAGACAGTAGGAAGAGTTTAAAAAATGTAAATACTGGTGAATGTACCAAGGGTAGACAGAAACACACGCCCATGAATAGAGGGGAAAACCCACCCTGTGGGGCTGACCAGGGTCACCCTGGGAACTAAAAAGTAGTTAACCCCGCCCAAGTCCCCCAGGGTAGACCTGGGTGTGTATGAGAACATACATATACACATATATGATGTGAACATAACATGTACACATATGGTAATAGGTGCATACCACCCGCTCCCCACCCCACATACAAAACCACAGAACAAACATCTGTGCATGTTCATAATATATCCTTTACTTGGTATTCATATGTCCTAGTTATTTAAATTTATTATTTATTTTTATTTGTTTGAAAAGTAGGTTTTGTTCATATGCTGATGTTCACATACACATATATGGTAATACTGCCCACTCCCAACCCCACTCCACAACCAGAGAACACCCACCAAACGACACTTACATCTGTGCATGTTCATAATCTATCCTTTACTGAGCATTCATATGTCCCAGGTATCTTGACTTACTTTATCTTTTTTATTTAACCGCCATGAGATGGCATTGGTCGCCTGCTCGACATTAAACCCAAATAAGTATATATTTAAATTATTTATTTATTTTGTTTGCTTGTAACGAAGGTTTTGTACATACACATCAGCAAACAATGATTGATTGATTGTACATTGCTTAACGTCCCGACAGCAACAAGGCTTTCTCAGGACGTGCCTGCACTGCTTGTGAAAAAAAAAAACTAAACAGAAAATTGAATGTATGTCGCCAGCCGGTCAAATACGTTAAATAAACCTACAACATGGGGCCTAAATAAAGCTAAGACTGTCTAGCAACACACATCCAACATCAAGAGCTACAGGCAGTGCAGACAGTTGGGAGAGTTTTAAAAAGACAAATACAGGTGAATGGACCAAGGGTAGACAGAAACACATGCCCCAGAATAGAAAGGAAACCCACCCTGTGGGGCTGACCAGGGTGACCCTGGGAACTAAAAAGTACCTAACCCCACCCAAGTCCCCCAGGGCAGACCCGGGTGGGGGCATCAGCAAACAAGAAAATATACACATATATAGATGGTAATAGGTGCCATACTGCCTGCTCCCAACCCTTACCTAAATACACACATAACACCGCAGAACACCTACCAAAAGAAGGACATACACATCTGTGTATGTTCATAATTTTTAATCTATCCTTTACCTAGCATGCATATGTCCCAGGTACCTTAGACTTACTTTATCTTATTTATTTAAATTATTTATTTATTTTGTTTGTTTTGTTTTGTTTGTTTGTAATGTAGGTTTTGTACATACACATCAGCATACAGCTCAAGAACATACACCATGGTGCCCCTGTGCATGTGGCCACCAGTACTATTCTGTCAGATCTGTCACACCCAGCCAATCATCTCTTCGAGCTTCTGCCCTCTGGTCGGCGGTTTCGTGCTTTTAAAGCCAGAACCTCTCGATTCAGATGCAATTTTTTTTTCCAGAAGCTGTCCTCAATACATCACCATGCACGGAACAACGTGATTCCATGATTTGTGACATATGACTGATTTGTGTTTAATATTGTGTTTATCTATCTTTTAGTGCTGTATATAGGATGATCGCCAACTAAGTGTATGACATGATGAATGCCCTACAAGTGAGGACATATTTTACTGTCGCCATGCCACACAAAAATCCTTGTAACGTTTTACTTGGTGAATAAATGTCTTATGTCTTATACACGTACATGGTAATAGGTGCAGTATCACTCGCTCCCAACCCCAATCCAGTTACACACACAAAACCACAGAACATCCACCAATGTACATCTGTGCATGATCATAATCTATACTTTACTTAGCATTCTTATGTCCCAGGTATCTTTGACTTTCTTTATCTTATTTATTTAACTGCCATGAGATGGCCGTAGTCTACCGCGCGGCGTTAAACCCAAATAACTATTTATTAAAATTATTAATTTATGTTTGTAATGAAGGTTTTGTACATACACGGTAATAGGTGCCATACCGCCCCACTTTCAACCCCAGCCCACATACAAAACCACAGAATACCCACAAAAGACATGCACAATTGTATACTGATGGGCATTAGTGGACTGTAAAATCTATATATAGAGACTTCAGGTTAAGCAAGTGGCTTGTATTGACTGCCTGTATTTTAGCTGCCCACCTACAAATTTCATGTGTCCAGTTAACCACACTGCACATGCAGCCATCAGTTCTGTGAAAAGTACTGTTGGCCTCATGCACAGGGGCACCAAAACTTAGAGATAAGGCCACACCTGATAACAATAACAGTACTAATAATAATATGCCTACTCGGCCACTAGTTCTGTAAACAGCACCTTTGTAAACAGTACCAGTGGCCAAATGCACACATACATCATGGATGTTGCTACCACTGATCACTTCAAACAATAGGCTGCCCAGTTCACATTTTGATACCGTGAACTAGCCTGCACATGCAGTCATCATTTCTGTAAATAGTACTGGTGGCCACATGCACAGCTGCACCAAACTTAAAGGTGAGGCCAAAACTGCCACCTCAAACAAAACCAAACGCTACCTACACACACATCAATGATACAGTCAACCTCTGTGTGTGTTAGGGGGAACACGCTTAAAGTATGTGACTGTAAATCTTACAGCGAAATGTCAAAACCAGTAAGAAGATAATGTAACAGCAACAAATACATGTATTTTGTAAACCACTCAAAACATGACAACTCATTGAGTCTAATGGTGTTATGAATGGGTGATGGAAACACTGAAAAAAATAGTACGTGTACATTATAAAGTATGTGCCTCCTTCCCCCCCCCCCCCTCCCATAACTAGCTGTCCCCACCCGGGTCTGCCCTGGGGGACTTGGGTGGGGTTAGGTATTTTTTAGTTCCCAGGGTCACCCTGGTCAGCCCCACAGGGTGGGTTTTTCTCTATTCTGGGGCATGTGTTTCTGTCTACCCTTTGTCCATTCACCTGTATTTGCCTTTTTAAAACTCTCCCTACTGTCTGCACTGCCTGTAGCTCTTGATATTGGATGTGTGTTGCTAACTGGTCTTAGCTTTATTTAGGCCCCATGTGTTAGGTTTCTTTAACGTATTTGACCGGCTGGCAACATACATTCAATGTTCTGTTTAGTTTTTTTTTTTCACAAGCAGTGCAGGCACGTCCTGAGAAAGCCTTGTTGCTGTCAGGACGTTAAGCAATGTACAATCAATCCCATAACTAGCTGTTTATCATAAAACATAGATATCTCATTCATTTGATCACTTGACTGATTTATTAAATCATCTCTGTGTCACCTTTCTCCGTTTTCTTTGTCGTTTTAATCCCAATATGTCAGTGCTAATGTCAGCTGCTAAGAATCCTTGCAGCGAACTGCAAATGTCTATATGCAGACAAACTGCAAATAACACAGCAGCAAAATAAGTTCCTCTTTTGTGCAGTAGGCTACTGCTAGCAAGATAGGGTTCAATTTTAAACAAAGCATTGCATGAACTTCCACGCGTGTTCACATTGTACTGTGTATTTTTTTTTTTCAGTGTGAAGTGTACTGTACCATCAGTGATCACTGAGACTGCAAAATTGGCACTGGCAGTGATCGCACATCACAACATAGCTTGTCAGTGCAACTGATTAAAATAAATGTTACTGCTGCATAAAATAATTAATCAAGTTCCGAAACTTTGCTCAGCCATGACAGTTAAAACCAAGTGGTGTGGTACTCTTTTTCTTTTACAGAATGCAGCATAGGTTTTGAAGATAGCGTTTGTGTTGTGGGTTACGTTTTGTTTTGGTGCTGTGTTGTCGAAATGAAACGGGCAAAGCGATGGTAAAGTGAATGGAAATAAACGTGACAAACCTTTATCAAGCCGTAAAAATGCACACAGCAACTTGACACGTTTGTGGAATACAGTGGACACAGCTTGAAGACCTCGATTTTGCAGACGACTTGGCATTACTGTCCCACACTCATCAACAAATGCAGGACAAGACCACGAGGCTTGCTGACATCTCGTCCCAAGTGGGCCTCACCATTCACAAACAGAAAACAAAGACAATGAGGCTGAACGCAACCAGGGAAGAACCAGTCTTGCTTGCTGGCACCCCGTTGGAGGAGGTGGAGTCCTTCACCTATCTCGGGAGCATCATAGACAAAAAAGGCGGCACTGATGCAGATGTCAGAGCACGAATCGGTAAAGCCAGAGCAGCCTTTCTCCAGTTGAAAAAAGTGTGGAGTTCCAGAGAGCTGTCACAACACACCAAAGTCCGGATTTTCAACTCCAATGTAAAAGCAGTTCTCCTATATGGAGCAGAGACATGGAGATTGACAAAAACCACAGTCAACAGAGTACAGACCTTCATGAACAGTTGCCTTAGAAGAATTTTGAAAATCCACTGGCCAGAGAAGATCAGCAACGTCAGACTCTGGGAGAGAACAGAGCAGATAACAGCAGAGAAGGAAATTGGGCGAAGAAGATGGGGATGGATCGGTCACAGTCTGAGAAAGCCAGCTTCCAGTATCACTAGGCAGGCATTGTCATGGAACCCCCAGGGAAAGAGGAAAAGAGGTAGGCCGAGAAACTCCTGGCGTCGAGACCTCCAAGCAGACATCAAGAGACTGGGAACCACCTGGAGTAGAATCGAAGGAGAAGCACAGGACAGGAGTTGCTGGAGGTCTCTCGTCGACGGCCTATACCCGGGTAGGGGTGACAGGCGTAAGTAAGTAAGTAAGTAACTTGACACGTTTGCTTTTTTTTTTTAAACAAACAAGCTTATGTAGAACAAATAAAAAAGAACCCGTCGGCACACAGAAATTCACGTCCGCAGAGGTCGTGGTGTCACGTGATGTTTTGATCACGCGATTTTGGGATACCTTATTGTTGCGAAACGATGTTAATTTTGCGTTCAAGGCAAGTGTTTTTGTAATTGTTTCTTCTCTTAATATATCTATCCAGTATCACTAGGCAGGCATTGTCATGGAACCCCCAGGGAAAGAGGAAAAGAGGTAAGCCGAGAAACTCCTGGCGTCGAGACCTCCAAGCAGACATCAAGAGACTGGGAACCACCTGGAGTAGAATCGAAGGAGAAGCACAGGACAGGAGTTGCTGGAGGTCTCTCGTCGACGGCCTATTCCCGGGTAGGGGTGACAGGCTTACGTTAATATATCTAAGTGTGAAAATATTACTTTAAAAAATAAAATCCTTTTAAGTGACATATAGTGCATACTACCACTGAATACAGGAACAATGAGACCCGTGTAAACTACTGATCCCCTGTAAACATGGCCGCGAAGGTCCTGGTTTCGTCTGCAGCCATACTGGAAACAAAATGTGCTACAGAAAAATGTCTCCATCCTCCGGCGGTTTAAAACGAGTGCGCACTGCTTTTATTCATACTAGACTTCATTTTGATATACCCAAACCTTTGTTACTCTCTAGAAAATCACTATCTCGTAAACGGCTGATCGTCTATGAAGGGCAGCTGCTAGACTATTAGTGGTCAAACCTAACCCCCTTGTCCATGCACCCAGGGGTATGGTAAACAGTACTTACATTGACTGCATGGTGTTCCCAAAATAGCCAATTGATCAGTTCGCAGTGGGGTTATGTTAGTATGGCATTAACCCTTTTAGCTCCAAGGTCCCATTTCTCAAATTTGGGGGGAGGTGTTCTTTCGACTATGTACCAGTTATAAGAGATGGATTGATCATGATAATTTAAGGGTAGTGCCAGATGAGCAAGGCACCTGAAAAAGGCACCAAGCTCATCTGGCACTACCCTTGAATTATCATGATCAGTTCCCCCCACTCGGGTCTGCCCTGGGGGACTTGGGTGGGGTTAACTACTTTTTAGTTCCCAGGGTCACCCTGGTCAGTCCCACAGGGTGGGTTTTCCCCTCTATTTTGGGGCATGTGTTTCTGTCTACCCTTTGTCCATTCACCTGTACTTTCCTTTTTTAAACTCTCCCTACTGTCTGCACTGACTGTAGCTCTTGATATTGGATGTGTGTTGCCAAATGGTCTTAGCTTTATTTAGGCCCCATGTCCTAGGTTTATTTAACATATTGGACCGGCTGGCGACATACATTCAATATTCTGTTTAGTTGGTTTTTTTTTTTTTTTTTTTTTTTTTTTTTTTTTCACAAGCAGTGCAGGCACGTCCTGAGAAAGTCTTGTTGCTGTCGGGACGTTAAGCAATGTACAATCAATCAATCATGATCAATCCATTTCCTGCTGCAGGGTCCCAGGGCTAAAAGGGTTAAACTGTGTGTGTTAGGTTACTTCAAGGATTACATCGTGGTATTTCAGTCAGATGAATTGATTATCAGGTTGATTCGTAGAAGGTGTAGAAAACTGATAATCAGCTTCATAGGACTACAAACCACAATGTAACACAGTTCAATGCCATTGTTGTACAGTCCGAAGTGCTCGCTATTTGAAGCAGCAAAGTTGTCTCTGATGTCAGGAGTAACATACCAAAATGTTTCTGACTAAAGATTTGAATTATTTCTGTGTGTATAGGCTGGCCCACACAAGGTTAAGTGAGTCTGTCACATCACAGTCATGTTATGTCAATGATTGGTCAAATCTAAGGTTGATTGTCAATGACCAGCAATTACCTTTGTCCTTTAGAAAAGCGCTTTCCACTTCTCAGATTAATTTTTACTGCGTTAAAATATAGAACTGTACTGAAATAATGTGGAAGTTTATTGATATGTTTGTAGTTGTGTTATTCTTTGTAGGGCATGTGTGTGTTGATCATAGGAAAGATTCGATGTTCAGTTGAGTTTTGGATAGGAGTCGTGTGCCTTTTTAGTATGATTTGTGTTTTTTTTGCATGGAGAATTGTGATTGTTTTTTTGTTGTGTAGCTAGACTGTTTTTGCTACATTGTTGCAAGTCCGTCCTAGTTTGGGCGGGAACGTTCGGGAAGGGTCGCAATCATTCTAGTGACTTTTAATATGGCGTCAAAGATTTGTAGTACACACATTCCCTACATTTCGCAACATTTACAGAATGCGCCTAGATGTAAGTGGAATATTGTAGATAGATCTAAAGTGTTCTTATTAAATGAATATTAATGAGTTTTGGTTACGTTTTCTTTTCTGATTGGTTGAGTTGTGTCATTTGCCGGATTGTTCTGGAAATATGTAATAGTATAAAAGGTCATGGGTCACAAGAGGTCGACAAATGTGTATAAAATGCCAATTTTTGATAGCAATGTAGTTATTATCAACATTTTTGCAAACTTTTCAATTGAATTTGGCACAAAGGTAGCTGATAAGACCTTCCTATGTATACTAATTTAGTCGACTCATCACAAAGGTCAAGGGTCACAGGGGGTTTACATACAGATGTGTGAGAACTGATTAAATTTTGAGAAAACATAGATTTTGTTGGAGCAAAAGCCATCCCTTTACTTATTGTCACACATGTGGATTGGTCATACACGTGAGCCATAAGGGCTTTGCCTTTCTTGTTGATAGAATGTTTTTCTTCTGGCTTTTTTTTTTCTCAAAATTTTCAATCAGACTTGGCACAGTGATACGGAAGTTGTTGATAAGATCTTTCCATATCTACTAAATTTGATTGGCCACTCGTGAAGGTCAAAATTTTAGAGGTCAGTAATTGTATGAAAAAGTCATGTTGACAGAACGTAGGACTTTCCAGGATGGACTTTTTAAGGTACTATGACTAACCTCTGTAATTACATCAATACTTGCTCATTTGAGTGACCTTTGATCAAGGTCACAGCTCTGAAGCCGTCTTGGTCATGCACGAGAGCCATGAGGGCTTTGCCATTCTTGTTTTCTTGTCATTGCTGTGAGATGTTTTTGCTGCTTGTATGGCATTCCCAAATTATCAGTCCTTTTTCCCAGCACGTCATGGAAACGCCAGCAGATAAGGATACTTGTTTTTATCCCTATGCCACATGACCAATCCCTTTAGTGCAAACTGTGCCACATGACCGAGCTACAAAAACCCTTGTAGCAACAAATGGCGGGACTTCTTGTAGCCCTCTTTGTGACGCATCTTGGATGCGAGTTTTGTTTTATAAAGATCAATTTGTGTGGGAACGTTAGAGTTGGTCCAAGCAGCGCTAATAACAAGTTCGAACCAAGTTAAAGAGTAAAAGATGGCAGCGCCCATACATCAAATGTACCGTTGCAGAAATGATAGGCATAATTGCGTGTGCAGTCAACTTTTCGATTCTCTGGTGGAGTACAACATCGTCAATTTACTAAGGAATGGATCAATACAATCACAGAGGGTCACTTTTACCTGAAATGCAGGTTTTCTAGTAGTCGCCACATGTGTTCAACAGCTTATAAATCATAGTAAATGACAGTCTGAAGAGTAATACACTGTGCCATTGTGAAGAAATCTTGGACGCAAATGCAGCCATAGAAATTTTGACGGAGAAATTTTGATGTCACAGTAGAACTCGATAAAGAATTGTTGACATCACAGCTGTAATTAACATTTGCTATCTTCAGGCTAGCCGCTGCAAGCTACTTAGCTGCAAGTTAAGTTCAGGATATGCAACCCAGTTAGCAAATCAAGTTAGCTGTCAGCTAGCTATCTTACAGCTAGGCTTTATTGTGGACATTTAGCGTCTAATTTAGCCCCCCCCCCCCCCCCCCCCCCCCCTGTTTTGCATGTGGCCCCAGTACTGTAATCAGTAACAGTGCCTTCATGAACAAGTGGGTTATAATCTCTCTGTTTTTCCATAGCACATGTCAGAGAAATGCCAACGGGCAGGGCTACTTCCTGGTGGATCCTATCCTCCACACTGGTGGCGGCAAGACGGAGATCACCATGGACTGTCTCATCGTGCAGACTGTTATTACCAAGCTGCTGGGCCCGTTCGACCAGTGGGAGAAGAGGCTGATCGTTGCACGTGAGGCCGGATACAACATGATTCACTTCACGCCCGTCCAGGAGCTTGGCATCTCCAACTCGGCTTACTCCATTCGAGAACAGCAACGTCTAAGCCCCGCCTACTCGCCGGATAGCAGGTGACGAATATTTGTGGAGGAATGTGTTAACTGCCTTGTGCATGCTGCTACCGGATGAGTTTGTGTTGAGAGGGATGTGATAATTAATTCAATTCTGGCAGCGGTATACAACACTTCTGCAACTATTGATGCAGAGTGCCTTAAATGTGTTAACTCCTTTGTGCATGCAGTCACCAGTACTGTTAGCAGTATTGGTGGCTGGATGCTCAAGTGGGTTGAAGCACACAGAACATACAGCTCTGACTCAATATATCGTGATCCTGGATATATCGCGGGGGTTACCTTGGATCCCCCAAAAAAAAATTGGACCGACAGAATTTGTCGCTGGCCTTGGCTGTATGGTGCTCCAACTGGGTGTCGCACCTGACAGGACAGCTGGGAGGGCGTCCACACACTGAACACCCACAAACATTCCCCCCAATGAAGAACACATTATTCATTCATTCATTCAGTCCTCTCTGCGCCGTCTGGTGCTTGAGGCGACGGCAAGGGAGCGCCACTTTTGTCTGTCAGCTGCTATTTTGGGTGCTGTTTGCAGAGTAAGGCCTCTGTTCTTGAGCTCTCGCTCCACGGTTCGGCGCCACGTCTCCTTTGGTCGCCCACGGTTTCTCTTCCCCTGTGGTGTCCATCTCAGTGCCACCCTTGGTAATGAGTCAGGTGACATTCTGCAAACGTGGCCTAGCCATCTCCATCTCCGTGTGGCGATGGTTTCAGCGATGCTGTCTGCGCCTGCTCTCTTCCGTAGTTCCTCGTTTGTAATCATGTTTGGCCAGAAGACCTTCATGATCCGTCGCAGGCACTTGTTCTGGAAGACATCCAGCTTGCGTTCCGTAGCGGTAGTGGATTTCCAGCATTCTGACCCATATAGAAGGACACTCAGCACGTTGCTCTTAAAAATACGGAGCTTGGTGTGGATGCTCAGGCTTGTGGTCCTCCAGATGGGTTTCAGCATTGCGAAGGCTTGGTTGGCTTTGCTGATTCTTGTGGTGATCTCCCTTGTGCAGTCTCCATCTGTGGTAACCTTGCTGCCCAGGTACGTGAACTCGTCCACCTCTTGCAGAGGTTGGTCATTGATGGTGATTGGGTCGCCCACTATGGTGTTCTTCCTCATGGAAGAACACATACATACATGTATTTACGTAAACAGGGTAGGAGACAAAGTCAGTGTATAATGAGGTTCTGGGCTTCTGGCACATGGCAAATGTCTCCCCACTTGACTGGCTGCTGGGCACGTGGGAACAGCTTCACACAGACCACAACGTGACCTCCCCCCACATATGGCCACACATGTAAATGTAGTAATAGAAAACACTGATTCAGTGTACATCAAGGTCTATGCTTTCACAGGTTTCAAGTTTTGCCACCCTCGACAGCCCCGTGATTATGGCCCCCAAGCTAGAGTGTACGAAAACTGACCCTGAACCCTCATTCACTTCCTCTAAGGAAGAACCCAGGCAATGGTAGGAAGACCTTAGGCACATATGCGAGGGATAATGAATATCTATGCTTGCTGGAGAGTTAAGCGGTTCGCTGTTGAAGTTAAAGAGAGGTATGCTACCCTACTGCTGCTCCTCACCTGTCGTCATAATCGGATTTTCTCACTGTGCGTGACGACTTCAAACAAATTCAAACAAAACATTCTAGCGAGGTAATCAACCTATTCATTGAAGAATAAAGGCTACCAAACTTGTTGCAAAAATTGTCTAAATGCGTAAATGTATTTTATGTCTAAATAGAGAAGGAAATGTTGCAGAAATGGACCATTTTCGATCCTTCATAAGATGATAAACGTTCTTTTCCGGTGATGTTAACAGTGCAAGTTTGAGTGTACTTGGCTTTGAAAGAAAGAATACACAGGCGATAGGTAATGCCTACGCGCACACGCCCCCATTCTCATCGACTCCCCCTCCCACCCACTGGGTACCGGCCTCCACGTGGCGTGGGTGGGTAGTCCCCTCAGTCCCTGACTGAGTGGGCTAGCAGAGGGGTGCCGTCTTTGTCCAGGATTAGGACTTGATGTCAGCAGATATGTTGTTCAGTCTGTTTCACTGGTCCGGTTTTTAAGGAGCTGTACTAACCCAGGTCGTACCATGTTGGATTGGTCCTTAAAAATACTCGTGAACTTTTGGTCCTTTGGATCCCAAGTGTTTGCCGTGCTTGGAGACCTGTGTCGGGGGAGAAGAGGATCCTGGTGGCTGAAACACTCCACTTTGGCCTTGACTTCTGCCTAAACGGGAGGCTAGTCGTACCGGCCTAGTCAATCGGCTCTTGTCACGTTGAGCCCTATCCCATTGTTGACATGCAGGGTGATATAGCTCAGTGACAAAAGGTAGGACTCTGATTTAGGACAAGGGGTTGAAAAATAAAGCCTGCATTAAAGAGTTCTCTTTGGTACTGTCTGAAACCTCTCAATACCAAGCATGATTGGAAGAAAAAGATAATCAAAAGATTGGTTTTTGAAATATCTTAGTTTATATGTTGGAATGTCTAAAGTGTCGCGCGTCAAACATTACAACACAAATGCTCATAAAAGATCTGTTTGGTAAAATGCTGCAGACCCAAGATACTGTTTTTATATCCATGTAGCATGCCTAAATGTAATGCTATCTTCTCCTTCTGATGTCCACACCCTGAACATAATGTATGGACATGTAATGTTGTAATGTTTGACATACGACACCAGTCAGATTTTTTAACAATTTGCCACTAGGCCCAATCGTACGTTTTATTCTAATAGAACACATCTGCACATTCAACACACACAAAACAAGACAAGCTATATGTAAGTATTCCAAAAAGAAGACATATATTTCAGGAAAAAGATCATTTTCAAAAAAGTGTCGCGCGTCAATATTACAACAAATCACAACATGGGTCATGTTTTCAACATCACCAGACTGACACAAACAGAAAATGACGCAAACATTAAATTTTGGACCAATCAGAACTAAACATTAACCCACTAAGTCCACCTAGTGACTGTAACCTGTGCTAACGGCATGAGCTGGAGGTGGCACTTCATCGTGGACCAATCTGAACTAAACATTCATGCACAAAGGCCAGAGTCAATGTAACCTGCGCTAACATCATTGAGGTCTGAAGTCAACAGTGCTAACAAACTTTGAACAGCTTGCGCCTTTGTGTGGACACCTTGTTCATTAACCTAAGGGTGACTTCCCTCACAAGAGAACTGTGCGGCTCCCAAGAGTAGTCTGCTACACTCCGGCACCACAGGCCATTTCTGGCTTTTGACATGAAGTGCACACAGACTACTCATATGAGTTTATCCGTCTCCAACACCTGACAGGGATATTCAGCACCTGACCACCTGATCATGTAGGTGTTTCCTATAACAGGATACTGATGTGGCTTCCTAAGGATGGCCAAGGGAACGAAATGGTTGGAGGTCTAGTGTTCCGCAACCATGTTGTCCCTGGATGAAGACCACATCACTGTCAGCTTCTTGTTGTTTGTGCAGCCAGGCGCACGGATGATCCTGTTGCAGTGCTTTTTACATACTGGCCATCCAAGTAATGGAAAGACTGATTGCACAGACCTGTTCAGGGCAACGGAGGCAGCAAAGAACTGCCACAAACCTGTGTACTAGACAGCATTTCCCAACCTCTGCCATGCATTCATTCCTGAAAGCATCCTCTGGTGTAGCCTTGGATGCAGAAGATTTTAGCACTGCAACACGAATCACATGCCCTGCCGTGAGGTTGTCTGATGGTGCACACTTGTTCTGGCCATCAAGGAATAATCTTTCCTGTAGACACATCGTGACAACCACATGGACACGGAGTTCAGTGTGGTGGTCCTCACTGCCAAACAGTAAAAACACCCTTTAAAAAAAAAAAAAAAAAAAAAAAACACACACCAATTTCCATCACCTTCCAAAGCAAGTGGCCGACATCTGCCCCTCATATCTGGCTGCAGCAACTGGACAGATCGGAAATATTCTGCCATGTCCTGAAATTGGTCTTGGTCTTCAGGCAACAGAAATTGCGCCATGTCCTCTTTCAGCTCAGCCGATCTCTTCTGCAGGCCATCATATGAGGAGCATGAGGCCAGAGACAGTCTTGCAGCATGAAAAAACTAGAAACTCTCCAAGTCAAACAGAACGTCAGGATTTATTGACTGACTGGGATTCTCGCTGTCACCAACAATGGTGCTCGAGTCGGCCAATAAACCCTCGTTCAGTTCAGCGCTGGAGTTGCCAGGGTTGATCGACTCGATGTCGGATTCACTGCTGTTCTCTGCATCGGAGTCGACACCCATGGTGTTGTCAAAGTCTGTCAGAGTCAAGGCCTGAAGAGCGTAAGGAGACATCAAGCTCCCCATCCTCCTCAGACTCTGAATCTGACACAGGCTACATCTCCTTCCTGTCAAAGCCCACTGGGCACCAGCCTCCACGTGGCGTGGGTGGGTAGTCTCCTCAGTCCCTGACTGAGTGGGCTAGCAGAGGGGTGCCATCTTTGTTCAGGATTAGGACTTGATGTCAGCAGATATGTTGTTCAGTCTTTTTCACTGGTCCGGTTTTTAAGGAGCTGTGCTTACCCAGGTCTTACCGTGTTGGATTGGTCCTTAAAAATACGTGTGAGCTTTTGGTCCTTTGGATCCCAAGTGTTTGCCGTGCTTGGAGACCAGTGTCAGGGGAGAAGAGGATCCTGGTGGCTGAAACACTCCACTTTGGCCTTGACTTCTGCCTAAACGGGAGGCTAGTCGTACCGGCCTAGTCAATCGGCTCTTGTCACGTCGAGCCCTATCCCCCTGTTGACATGCGGGTTGTTATACGGAGCACCATGCTATAGCCTCTGATGCTGATTAGGTGCTTTACGCCAGTATTCCCCTGTATTCAACAGTGTGATAGAAGGCGGTGGCTCAAACGGTTCAATCGGGCTTACCCCCCTTGAGTATATCTTTCGGTAATGCGTAATGCATTACGTCCTGCTTCGCAGATGCCGCCCAGCTCTTTGGACTTGAGGTCAGTCTGAAAAAGACAGAGGTCCTTCATCAGCCGGCACCCAAGGAAGAGCATCGCCCTCCCCACATCACCATCGGCGAGTCCGAACTGAAGTCTGTACACCAGTTTACCTACCTTGGCTGCATCATCACGTCAGACGCCAAGCTGGACAAGGAGCTGGACAACAGGCTGGCAAAAGCGAACAGTGCTTTCGGGCGACTATTCAAGCGGGTGTGGCACAATCAACAGCTGAAAAAAGGCACCAAGATCAGCGTGTACAGAGCTGTCGTCCTCACCACCCTGCTGTACGGTTCCGAGTCCTGGGCCCTCTACCGCAGCCAACTACGACTCCTCGAACGCTTTCACCAGCGCTGCCTGCGTACCATCCTGGGCATTCACTGGAGTGACTATGTCACCAACGTCGAGGTCCTTGAACAGGCGGAAACTGTGAGCATCGAGGCTTTGCTGCTGCGGACACAGCTTCGCTGGGCGGGGCACGTCTCCAGGATGGAGGATCATCGCCTACCCAAGATCACTCTGTTCGGCGAGCTCGCCACTGGACACCGAGACAGAGGGGCACCAAAGAAGAGATACAAAGACGGTCTCAAGAAGTCACTTAGTGCCTGCCAAATCGACCACCACCAGTGGTCTTCGCTTGCCGCGGACCGTGACACCTGGCGCTCCACCATTCACAAGGCAGCCGTCTCCTTTGAGGACTCTCGCAGAGCTAACCTTAAGGACAAGCGGCTCAGAAGAAAAAACAGAGCTGTCGTAACTCAGAACCCTGACCAGACCTTCCCCTGCAGCCACTGCGGTCGAACCTGCCTGTCCCGGATTGGCCTCCGCAGCCACGAAAATGCCTGCAGACGACGTGGGCAAGCCCTATAGAATCTTCGTTCGCGAAGTCAAGCCAAGAATATCTTTCGGGCAGTCTCCATTGTGCGTCGGCTGGAGACCCGCCGACAATTGCACTTTCCCTTGTTGGGCTCGGTGGCGGGCGGGGACCCCCGGGGGATGAATATCTATCATACTATAATATGGAAAATATCAAAAAACCAAAACTAGCATCAAAGCGGCACATAGCCGCCGACATTGTCATTGAGAACGATAGTGACTCTGACTGTGAGGAAGCGACACCTCAGGCGTCAGCCGCCTGGCCTCGCTTTCTCATTATCCACAGCAAAGTTAAAGAGAAGCCTGTTTCAAAGCTGCACCCTTTCCTGGTAGGGGAGACCCTCAGGAGCCGTGTTGGCAGGTCTGAGGCCCAGCGCCTCAGGTCTGGTGACTTGTTGGTAGAGTGCCGTACCCGGGCACACTCCAATGGGCTACTGAGGCTCTCCATCGGAGACACTCCAGTGGAGGTCACTCCCCACAAAACAATGAATTCCTCTAGAGGAGTGATTAAAGATCAAGCATTGGCCGAACTGTCTGAAGATGAACTTGTACGGAACCTTTGACAATCATGCACCATCTTCAAAGCGTAAAAAGTCAGCTCATAGAATCAGCCCGTGGTATAGGTTTGTGAGCAAAGAGCTGCGTTCGGCTAAGCAGATGCGGCGCCAAGCTGAGAGAATGTGGTGCTCAACTAGGTTGACTGTTCACAAGCAGATATACACATGTTCTAAGAAGCATGTAAATGAGATTGTTCACGGAGCAAAATCTTCATTTTACAACAGGAAGATCAGTGAGTGCACAACAAGCAAAGAGTTGTATAATGTGACCAATAAGCTTATGGTGAAGAAGACTCCATCACCTCTTCCCACTACATTTCCCCCGTGCCAGCTGCCTCAGCTTTTTGCAGATTACTTCATTGATAAGGTCCGCGAAATTCGTGATTCTCTGGATCTCATGCCCACTTCAGTTTTGTTCACCGAAAAACGCTTTAGTGGAGAACCTCTCTCAGCCTTCGAACCTGTGCTAGAGGATGAGGTCAGAAAAGTGATCACAAACACTGCCCCAAAAACTTGTCCTCCCCGTTCGAGGGTCATTGGGGCGTTGGTGTTTTTTCTAGAACCCCATAACCCAACTTCCCTTGTCTTGTAGACGAGTTGCCCCTTTTTGGAATGAAGCTGTTGCGCCTCCTGCATTACATCAATCATCCAAAACCAACGTCTCTCTCCCAATGGTTATTTTGTTCTCCTTTTTCGAAATGCTTCATAGACTGCACTTGTGAAAACCCCTATGAAGAAGTACCCTAGGAAAACCATCTTTCTTTATAGACCACTAAATGTACTGCAAACAAACTATCGCCCAGTTTTCCAATACTGCTCAAAAAAAAACCCCTGGTTAACCATTTCTATCAAAGATTCCTTCGTGCGAGAAACATTGTTCCCTTGTTCAAAACTTTTTAACAGTCCCATTGTACAACCTCTAATATGTCCTGTTCAGTCTCGTTATTACAGTCCTGTCATTTTTTATGTTTCATCCATCAACGTCATCGGCCACGTCCCTCCATCGTAGCACCCCTGAATCCGGCTTTTGCTGAATGATATTCAATGGGCCTACACCTGCTTTGTGCTTTGGCCCCGAGGTTGTTCTTCCAAGGCGTAAGATACACCCGGTCCTTGCTTTTTGCTGGACCTGTGGTCCAGTCTCGATTGTTGCTGTTCGACACTAACATTGGTATCTCATTCACCATTTGACCTTGTGGAAATATTTTTTTTTGCTGTGCCGTCTTCAGATCTGTTTATCTTGGCAATGAAGGCCACACCAGTCTTCGGGCGCAAGCTCTCCCATGTGCTTTAGTTCATACCTTCTGCAATCTGAACCGATCCCAGATTGTTTCTGTCGTCGGGCTGTCGTTCTTGAGCCATTTTCACCTCTATCGGCTTTGGTTGTCGTTGTTGTCGGGGGTCTACCCCAGGGCTCGGTCCCTTTTAGCTCCAGCAGGTACCTTTCCCTGTATCTTGGTTCTTTTACAACCACTGTATCTATCGAGCCCTTTGTCCTACCGACCGGCGTTAATTTGTTAGTTCCCGCTTCACACTTCAGTTTGTCCACTAATATGGACTCCATTTCAAGGCTCACTAGGTAGCTACGACAAGTTCATTGAATCCGTCTGGATCAGTATTCCAGAATTCGTTAACAAAAAGGTACCAAAAAACTTCTGTGCGTTACTGAATCGAACGTAAGCCTTCGTGAATGCCGTCCAATGTAATATGAGCCAGTGCATTGACCCCCGCTAATCTCAATTCCCGTCAAATCCTCCCAAGTGGGATGCTGGGATCCACCAACACAAAAATGATGTTATTTAAGTAAATGATTGCCCATAACTGAAGCATGTTGGTTTAGGCTTGAATTCCCGCAGATTATCTTCGTCCCTTGCCTTTTACCTATCATCCATTTTGTTCTGCCGGGATGGAACCACTCATAGTTTATCCGCTTGTTTGGCTCTATCTGCGAGTGCGTAGAGAAACCTCTGGGTGTTACACCTTGACCAGCGAGTCACTCTTCATGCACCATCGCTCTTATATTCTATCAACAAGTCCGTCACAGCATGTCACGTCCTACAGTGCACAGTCCCCAGGCGAGTTGATTGACCAGTCTGATCCTGCGCAGTCGTGTTAGGTGGTGTAGTTCCGGCTCCCTGAGTTATTACTCGCTCGTGTTTGCCTATGATCGCGCTTATATTCTGGAAACTTCGTCCGTATTTAGTTCACGTTCGTCCACCCTGCTGCGCTCCCTCGCTCCGTGTGTGGGGATGACACGCTGAATACTATTATATCAGAAGCAGCTTCGGCACTCAGGAATGTCAGTCCACTAACTTCTGTAGCTTTTGCGTTGCAAGCTAGTGGTTTGATTGTCTTGCGGTATCTTTCGTGCTTGGGTGCCATCCCTATCTTTGTTGCTGTCCCAAGCTGGAATTTATTTGTAACTCCCTTTGCTTTGTTGTGGCTTTTGCCCTCCAGCTGTATGCTCAATCGTTGACTCGCCTCCAAAAAATTTGTCTCAGAAGAAACATTCAGAGCAACGCCGAGCCAGTGGCTATGTTGTGAGAGTCCGTTTAAGACATGTAGCAATGTTTCTCACCTCACCATCTTGAAGTCCCTTCACTGGCTAGCCCATGGTCGGTCCGTCACGTATTCAACTACAACGTTTCAGGTTATGGTCAACTTCTGTTTTTTAACTGCCATTTCAGGGGCCACTCGGCCCAGACTACTTGTCTCTCTCTTTGCTTCTGCCATTGTGGTATGATCACACGCCCTGCGCCTCGTGCTGCCACGCTCCGCAGTCTCCTCTGTCTGGATTAAACGGAAAGGCTGGCTGTGTGTTCCGTTGTATCACTAATCTGTCCAAACTAAACCATTTTGGTCAGCGCACTTTTGTTTATAACCGTGAGCCCCCAGCTGTTATGGGGAATAAACACTTCCATCGCTGACTGCCGGTCTTACGGAAAACGTTTTGGCAGGTGCTGGTTCTCTGACCTTCAGACGCACCACTTACTCGGATCGTTTTGATAAACTTCACCTCCTCTTCAAGCCCTCTTGCTAATTCCTTGTTTTTGAATGTTGGACTTGCACGTGTTTTGTTGCCCACTCTTCAAGTTGTAGTTCTGCAATCCTCCTTGTTTAGACTGAGATAATGTTACATTTACGAATATAAATTACTTATGTATGTTTTGTTGTTTGAGTTTATTGTAAATAAGTGGTGTCTTTGTCTAGGGACATTTGATTGTGGCTTTGTTTGTTTGATGTGTGCATTACTGTCACATTGTTATTTTATTTTTTTTTTGTGTACAGAGTCGTTTTAAAGCGCTTTTAGAGCTTTTGTCAAGTTGTCAAGATTAAGCGCTATACTCACTTAAGATTTTTACCTATTTTCTATTATTATTATTTTTATTAACCTTTTGTAATTCACAGCGGGGGTGACTACTGAGGGCGCTATCATTTCCAAAACGAGGTGCTTAGGGAGAGTCTCCTCGTAGATCCGTTCACTGAACCATCATCCTGAAGTTTTGGCACCCCCACAGCTCTTACTACCTATCATGGGTGAGCGCGTTCTTTTTTTGTTACTACTCCCTAAAAGTTGAAAATAAAAAAAATAAGTTTAGTACCGTCTCCCTCTCCCCTCTATACGTACGTGCTTTTTTTTTTAAGTGCCAAAAAGTTTATGGCCAGCCCTTACATCGTTCATTTTCCTGTGGGGGCAGAAGAAACGAAGTGAAGGCAAAGCCAGAAGAAAAAAGACCATGCAGCCAGGGGGCAGGGCTCCAACCCTATGGCGCCCGTTCGACACCTAAGCACGGGACAACTCTGCCTGAATACGTCTCTGACACACTTGCCCGCCCACTGCCTCCCATCCCCCTGTGTAAGCGAGGTGAATTGCCGCCCCCAGGTGGGCGCATCTATTATGACCGTGAACTATTGCGAGCTCCCACTTGCCCCTCCCTTCGGACCAAGAATTCACCAAGTGCCCTCGTTGGATTCCTCACCCAACCCGGGTCTTGACCCCTGGGGGATCTATCGTTGTCGTTCCGGTTTATGCGCCTCTCCACCTTCAAGTGGCGAGGGTTTCTCTAGTTTTGACGTCAGGTTACTTCTTTTTCTCTTTTTGTTCTGCAATTAAACAACAAATACAAAAAACGAATCGAATACAAAAAGACCAACATAAAAAAAAAGAATTTTTTCTAGTCTTTTCTTAAAGTTCCCAGAAGGGATTATACTCAACACTGGCGTTGTCCAATTCATCTCTCAGCGACCGCACGCTCCCTTCACCATCAGGGCATGCCGGTGGATTGTTTTCAATTAGATAAACTGAAATTGCTGAGCTCCAGGAGAATGGAAAGGATATGGCTGACGGCGGTAGGTTATTGTTATACCTTTTCGGTTTGCCCGATCGTTCCAAAACCTGACTGCTTACCTAATGTTTATTTGACCGGGTCCATTTTTTCCTTTTTGCTGCCTTTTTAACACTCTCCCTACTCCGTTCTGCACTTGCCTCTGTTGGGGGGACGTATCCATTCCTATTCCCGCGGAGTTGGAATATTTTGGAATCGTGTTCAGTTTTTTTAGTTGCTTTGCTAAAAAGTGTGGTCTTCAGCTTTATTTAGGCTCCCACTGTGTTAGTAGTTTTTGTTTGTAATTTTAGTAATGCTATTTGACCCGGTGGCGAACATTATCTCCTCATGTTTTCAACTAAATGTTCCTGTGTCAGTTCTGCGTTTTTTTTCACAAGCAGTGTGCAGGCGGGCATGTCCTGTTTGAGAATATAAGCCTTGTTGCTGTCAGGGCCGTTTTTGGCGTTTAAAGCAATTGTACAGATGTACAATCAATCGTTTGGATCTCCGGAGCTTTGCAGGATTCAGCAGGTGTGCGTGTGGGAGAAGAAGGTGAAGGGGCTGTCCTTTTTTGCTGGGACGTGCAAAATAAAAAGTTGGTTGACGGTGTGTCATGGAGCATGGTGCTGACGACTCCACGGATCGGGACCGGTGAACAGAACTAGCAATGGTGCTTTCGGGATGTGCAGCTGAGGCGTGGCGCCAAACTCAAATAAAACTCCACTTTGTCTTATTCGGGAGTATACTTTTTTTTCTTTAGCGCTGCTGCGGGTATTGGTAAGGGCAAGGTCCCACCCAAAAGACTTCCCCCTTCTTGCTTGCTTTAAAAACCCCATACTTCTTGCCGTGGTTGGTGGAGCGGAGCCTACGGTATCATCCACCTTCTCGCCCCTGGAGAGTACGACCACCAACCCTCCTGCCGGGGTGGTGGTACGGGGTTGCATCTTGTTACGTGAAGGGGAGCCAAAGTGGAACGCAGAGGGTTGCTGTGACGCTACCCGGGTCAAGGTGGGCGCACAATCGCCTTGTTCTCTTGCTGCCCCCCTAGTCTCCTAAGCTTTCTGAGAGTTTTTTGGTCAGCCCGATCCACCCAAACCTGTGACTAGTTTTTGTTTCTGTTGGTTCTGTGTTTGCTGCGGTTTTCAACTCTCGCGCCATACGTTTTTCTGGCTGTACTTGGTTCATGGCATTCTTGGTGTCGGCAAAAACGGCCTCGGATCTAATACAACCTCTAGCGCGCCGCAAGAGCTCCCGACCCATCTGCACTGGGCTGAGGCTCTTGGCCCCGGACTATGACCGACCAGTTAGAACACGTGTTGTTCCTTTATCCATGCTCCCTCCCACCACTCTAAGTTCGGAACAAAAAAATCTATTCTATGGGACACGCCACGTGCGCACGCGGGTCACTGGTCCCCCAGAACAGCCCGGTCTGCCAATCCACTGTGTATGTCCTCCCCCTTTTTCAAAACAAATAGTTTTCTGCATTTGGTGCTGGGCATTTACGCGCTAAGGGTGCAGATCTGGATGGGTAGGTAAGTGTGGCGAGTTGCCGACTGCTTCGCATGCCAACGTTGATCGGTCTTTTCTTTTTATATTCCCACCTCTGGCTGCTCCCTGCTCCACTCACTCCCCCCCTCGCTCCGGCTCCCCCCCTCCCCTCCTCGATCTCTAATTCTTTTTCCCCCTTAAAAAAAAATACCAGAGGATGCCCTGGAGAGCCGCGCCGCCCCCTCTGTTCTTTTCTCTCGACTCCCTTTCCCAAGGGCAAAGGGAAAAAAAAATTCAGGGGTTGGCGGTGCGGGCAAAAAGGGGAAAGAAAAAAGGCAAAAGATAACTCCAGTACCCACAGGATAAGACTATAATCATGGCACTCTACTGCTTCTCAGTTTAAAATAGATCAGTGGCGAGTGGATAGTGCGATGTAAAAGAACCATGGGGAACATTGTTGCCGGGTAGTATTCGTGTGGGGGCTTGTTTGTTCTTTTTTTCTAGCATAATCTATTGAGAATTCCCCTACGTGTTCTTTTTAGTCAAATGCTCAGAAACCTGTGGCTCTCTGTAACAAACTCAAGTAATATCTCTTTTCTCTAGACTGTAGGAATTACTCCTGAAGATCTTGTCCTTATATTGATATCTGACTCCCTGTTTCCTAGGTATTAATGGTTTTTTAACGTTTATACTAAAGGCTCTGATTCGGAGACGGCCCGCGCTCGTGGGTGGAGTGGGCTGATTGTTGCTACTTGAGGAGTGGACTGTTGACCCTCCGCCCGAGAATGCCTCTTCTCCATATTAGTAACATCGCCAAACTTTTATGTAGCCCGGTTTAGCATCGACACACTCCGTTTTTTGTCTGTCCAGCTGTCGCCGCGCCCTCGGGATTAACTCTTGAAGAAGTACCACATCAACCCATTTTGTTCTTTATGCACCCTATCTCGTGTATTTTAACCTCCCCCTTTTAGCCACCATCCCTGCGGGTCTGTAGTCATTGGATTTTTTTCACAGTTAGTTGATCGTACTCGCCCCGTCCCATCCTAGCCCCTGCGCTGTGTCAGCGTTCTTCCCCTTTATTCTCAATGGGGGGTGTGCGGATTTTTTCTTTAACGGTCCACGCTCACCTTTGGGGGTGTGCTATGCTGGTTGCATTATCCAGTTGGACCACTTATTGATGGCAGCAGACGGTCGAGATCTTGTTAGGAAGATTTGGTTTTTTCTCAACTTACCTGGTTATTCTTTATCGATGCACGTAGTCGACATCTGAATCACCTACATACTATAACAAAGTGTTTTGAGGGGATCTGGTTCCTTGCTTCTAGACCTCACTTCTGGTTGTGTTGTATCCTTATCTCCACGGGCATCACTTTTTTTTCCCCCACCGTATGCTGGCTTTCTTGACTTGGAAGGTTCACGATGACCTGTCGCTTTGGCTTCAGTGCACCAACTCTTACCCAGTAGGTCTGTCATGAGTCAGCTGCTCGGGCATCGCAGGTATCCGCCGTAGGATGGGGCGCTTTGGGTGTGATACATTTTCTATCAAGGGGAAAGCTAACTGGGCTTCTGTTCGCCTGCTAGTTATTCACTCTCGTCAGTTCTCCATTTATATTAAACGAGCGAGAGGGTAGGGTGACACCAGTCTCTCTCTCTTTTACCTTTACCCTCCCTCCGTCTATTTTTTTTGTTGCTTTTCCTTCCGACGGAGAGATGCACTTCCTCCTGTAATACAGACTGTCAGAGGGCACAAACACGGCGAAAATGACGGCAGTTAGCTCTTCCTCTACAGTTTCCAGCGCCCCCCCACTACCGGCGGAGGAGGCGGGGGATCCTCCTCCACTAGCTCTGACTCGTTATGACAGGACTACTGGGAAGTGGTCACTACCCACTCAGGTCGTCTGTGAAAACATTCCCAGTCAACAGTCCAGCATGATGAGAGAAGGCATCTACACCCCACACGTAGAGGTCTAGCAAGCAGAACTAGATCTACGGAACCAGGGCTCCGTCGGGTTAGAGTTTGTAGCGTGAGCCTTCGCGTTTAATAAAGATCTACACGAGGTTAAGTTGAGAAAAAAAACATCTTCTATACCATACCTGTCCCTCCTTGCCATCATAGTGGTCAACTACCCCACAAAGGGTGAGCTGCTATGCCTGTTAAAATCCCCCATGAGAATTAAAGGGAGGGGGGCAGTTGATCTACTAAGTTAAAAAATATCATTGCTACAGACCCGCAGGTGATGGTGGCAGGTAAATACTGAATATGGTTATGGTCTTTTTTTCAAGGTAACCCGAGCAGCGACAGCGCTGGAAGACAGGTGTCGATTGCTAAACGGTGGGCTTCATAAAATTTGGCTACTACATGAGAAGAGCCCTCCAACCGACTCCACCCGCAGCGCCATCTCCGAATCCGAGCTCTTTTGTATAACTTTAAAACCATTAATTAAGACACAGGGTCAGAAGTCTTCAGGTAAGTCTCACTGAAGAGATATTACTGAGGGGGTTATAGCACTTGACCTAAAAGACGTAATTCCTCAAAGTTAGCTTGAAAACCACGACAATTCCACTGAAGAAGAGAGTCCATGATTAGGTCTTATCTGGGGGTGCGGA